>JABASF010000101.1:0-66862 GCA_019776145.1 Harlomillsia oculata | reverse complement strand
GGGGGGGAGAGACTGGGATATACCGCCACAGAATCACACGAAATGCCTGGAAAACACTTTGCGTTGTTGGTTTCTTTTCTCCATTTTTTTTTGTCAATTTCCGAATGTGTTATGTAACACGTAACACAATACATTAGCAATAAGCAATGCGACAATGATTTTCCCTCGTAAAGTGTGTGTGATAGGTACTAAAGTGACACGCGATCCGTTTGCATGCAAACCTCCACTTGCCTCTTGTACCACAACGAACATTCTATAACAATGTATATTAATATAAGTATTGATAATTAAATTTATAGTACAAGTCATTGTATTTTAATTTTCATAATAGTGTAATCGTAAACTTCATTCCTTAGTGTTTCATCATTACTTTCATTACTGTACCAAATCTTTTGATTTTACAAGGTAAAATTTAAATATCTGCAAGTAATCACAATCGGGTGTTTTGGTTTACATATCAAAATGTATAGGTACGTGTTTCTGTTCCATTTGCGACTGACGTTTTAATAGTAGTTTTCTCCTCATGTTCCCAGCAACATCCTACACATTCGTACAAGTCAAACGTATAGCCACCGTCAATTATACAGTGTCAATTGCCAATTGACACAACTCAACCCGTGCAAAGTGTCCTAACTTGACAATTACTCATATACTAGTTCAAATAATAAATTATTCTTTGTCAATTGGTCAGCAAAAAAAAATCAAGGAAACGAAAACTCAAAAGTAAAGTTCACTTGAACTGTTTTTTGGTCTCGTATTTAGGAAGAGCACTGTGACCTTTTGACCTCTGAGGTACTATTGATAGGTCAATGAGTAAATTCACATTTATTGTTACCTAAAACCTATAATCTACAAAAGTGCTCCTTTGCTGACAGAAAATGCCACGGCTAAACTGAAAAAATTCATCAAAGTTGAACCAGTTTTTAAACATCCCGAAATTGATATTGCTAAAAATGTTGTTGGCGTCGTCAGTTTGAGTAGAATAATGTGGTAAATGTGGTACAAGATTTGGTGTAGGAAAAACGTCTACTGAGATGACGATAATTATTTTCTTTAAAAAAACCTTTTCAAATTTAAGTACATAATTTGTCTCACATTTCATAGACTGATCCATTTGTTCATAATGCTGTATACATAATATTATATAAGAGCAGCGAGATGAAAAATCCTCCTTGATTTTGGCAGCTAATTTCGGAGAGAATGAATTTATAGTAATTAACGACAATTATCAATTTGGTTTAAAAACATCCACACATTCAGGCTATATTTTACAAGAATGGTAGTTCACTAAATAATTGACACACCATCACCCTTGACCTTTGTAAGAGGACAAAGATAGAGGGATTTTGAATTGTGGGAAATTTTTCAGTTTCGGATGCCACTGTCGCTTTGCTTATTTATAATTTGATCGTGTGTATTAAAACTAATAATATTTTAGCACACGCATGTGGAATGGGGATTATTCCTCTGTATTAATAAGTCACAGACAATACAATTCATAATTAGCATAATATTATAGGGTACATATATTTAATATGAATATGCTCACAACAGACATGGATGATGACGACGATGTACATAAGTACACATTATACGATTTACGAAGGTGGTGGATTTGATGATTAAAATTGTAAATTTAATAATGTAAATTGTTTTTCTTGCAGTTAGTTATACAATTATATATAGATTTTTCTCATTTGTTTGATGAATATATAATAAAGTTTGGTATAGTAATGGCAAGTTATCACGACTCACATTCCATTCATTTTTTTCCCTTGATGAGTGTGTGTGAATCATGTCAAATGGAAATGGTTACATGTCAAGAAGAGCACACTCACGCCCACGGGCACGCTATTTAGGACTTTTTTGGTATTTTTTGTACCTTTTTTACATTACGTAATATTATAATAGATTTTTTCCCCATCAAATCGTCTGCGTTCTTCTGTACTATAATACTATCTTATCCCTACAAGTAAGTCTGTTGTATACTAATAAAAACACTAATTAATACCACGTGTGCACATTTCTTTTACGAGTTATATATAACTGTGTGCTTCTGTTAGACCCTTTCCTTGTAAATGTTACGTGCTATATACTTACATCTTTTTCCATTATTTTTACTTAACATTACATATTGTAGGCAATTATTTATATACTCTGTAAATTGGTTTTTTTCTTTGCTCCTTCTAAAATGTCATCATTCTCACTTTTTCACTTTCTTGCGTCATATTCTTCTTCTCTCCTGCTTTCACCTTAGTTTGTAAAGTTTGTTACACTCGTTTTTTTAAAGCTAAAGTCTCTAGGTAGAATAAGTCGTACACAACATTTTTTTTAGCTTTCCTTTACTTTGTGGCCATTGTCATAGAATTTTTTTATGAGTACCGTTAGCGTAATTAGTTATACATTGTTTGTTTCCATACAAGGACTATAAACTATAGTATATATAATTTCAGCGCTGTATGTGATTAATTAGTGTTACGTTAATTAGTAATATTTTCTCCTAATTCTCCTTCAGGTTTCATATACATTTAGAGTATGTAAAGTTTCTAGTCTAGAAAACTACGTCTAATATGAACGATAGTTGAATAGTTGTGGATTTTCATATAGTCTATAAGAATATGTATGGCGACTTTTTTTTGTTGTTAGTGGGAATTTTTGACAAATGAATCTAATCTGATCGGGGAACGTAACTGATAATTGACTACTGCAGTTTAAATCAAAGAACATTTCTGAGGTTGAACTAGTAATTCATTAATTAATTGAATTAAAACTGCGGATATTATGAATTTATACAGTCCAGTATACTTTTAGTCAATGTTCCTCATGAGGACAATTGTTATTCGGAAGTCATTAGGTGTTTTTGATGACATCATTGATTTTGACAGCAAATGGAACCAATTTGTGGTTTCGTTTCATTCTCGTCGGAGGGAATGTCCGGTCATGGAAAATTCGTTTCAGATTGTGACTCAAAATGGTAATTACGTTTTTAAAGTTACAATTCATAATTAATAATATAGTTTAGCTTTTAAGTACAATTCACAATTAAATTGTATATAATATTTATCATTGTAATAATCTTTTGGCGATGAAGCTGGATGAGATCAATCTAATAATAAGTTTGATTATTCTCATTTGGTTATTTTGTGACCTTTCTTTTTCGTTCAGACGATATTTTGGAGTTGTTTGCCTTGCATGGACACGACTTGGCATTTTGGTGTTAATTGAAACTTTTGCGTGTCCGCAAGGATAGCTTCATGAGATGTCTTACTGGAAAAAGTGTTGGGTGAAAGTTTATACTTTCTTTTCTCGTGTCGTAGTACACAATTCCTAGGTATTATATTAGACATACACTTAAATAGTCTCTAAAGTCATGGCACGTTTCAATAGTAAAATGTACCGCGTTTCTTATGCATTTAGGTTAAGTCTCCACTCTTCATGTACATAATTAAATTTGTCACCATTTTTGACTTTGACTTTGAAGTTTCAGTAGGAAATAATTAACTACTGTGGAATACCTAGTAGATTTTGTGTTTAAGCCTGTCCGCCATATCCTGCGGAGTCAAAAGTGGACGATACAGGTAAAAATTCAAACGACCTACTAATTAACAATTACCAATAATTAATAAGAGAATGCTGATGTCGACCCACCGCCGAGACCCTCACCAAAAAAATGTTTTATTTCAGCTCGAAAGAGAGAGTCGTGGATTAGTCAACTGGGGAAACAACACCCGGGAAATGTTTTATTCCTTATGATTCTTGTAGCGTTATAGTATATTTAGTAGACGTTTTTCATCGGGATGTTGATTTAATGGGTTCAAGTAGCACAAATATAGTAGGATTGTTATCATTTGATTCCCCATCTTGAACCAGTGAGTCATCATCATCATTATGGTACATTGTGTAACACTATATTATACTATAATAATAAGTTTGACTTGAACACCGTTCATTTTGATTCCGTTTTTTATGGTATATGATCTATAATTAATATAATGTGTAGATTTGTTGTAATTGAGAAACAAGGATTCATAAACCACACAATTAACGTTTTTTTCGTGAATGGTCCTTTATTGGGGGAGGGGATTCTGTAGATGTTTTTGGCGAGATAAATTATGTACATTACTTGAGAGGACAGTTTGGTTGGTAGTGTATGTATAGACTCGCAGAAGGACGACAATTGAGTGTTGCATGATGATTTGTGTACACGTGTCACATTGTTTGAATGAATTTAGTAGAAGTGGAGAGTAGAGTGGTTAAAATTATAGCGTTCACAAAGTTGAGATCCTTACTACAGCCTGTTTACCAGGGGAAGTGGCCCCACTAGAGCTCGGTCCCGTTCCGCCTGGAACGTTTGGTGACGGAGTCCTCGACTCCATTTCGACAAGGGCAGGTGATGGAAGCGTTACGAGAGCAGTGGTCACGGACGTCACTGGACTTGACGTAGCATTCAATCGACTTGATGACAACATGGCCGCTCCGCTTTCCCCAGTGATGCTCTTACTTGATGTAGACGTGACCATTGCGGAAGTTCCTGCTGCAGCTCCTCCGGATGCACTGGCACGATCCGATTTGAGTCGAATCTGAATATCGTTCAGCTCATCTGGATCGTCACCTGCATTGTCTTGACTGGTGCGCCTTCGATCATGCTTCTACACACAACAAAAGAACTCTGCATTACAAAGTCTGCACACGTCTCCACTTCAGGCTTCAGACTGGAGGAGATTCCAAGTGCGCCTCATCGTGACTCGCAATTTAACAGCGGGTCACTAGGTCACTAGCTCACCACTTCATTCCCTATACTTAATATGTCTCCTCCAAGTCTCCTTATATCCTCATTCCTATATTCTACCGCTATTCCTCTTCTCTACAGTACACTATAATACTAAAACTTTGTGTCAGCATTTCACTGCTTTCTTTCCGGTACAAGGTAATACGAGTAAACCTCCTTACCCATGCATTACGTTACTTGTACTCTTACTTACCTCGCACCCAAATTACGAGCATACCAAATTTTAATGTAGCTTTACTTTCTTACAAAGTACGTTTCAACATTACTTCAATTGTAACTGTACTTGTACTCATGCAGACACAGACAGATGACGCAAATTAAATTCATTAAATGTGAGTACGCAAACCCAATTAATTTATTAATATTATAGTTAATTATGAGTTATGCCATTGTAAACCATTGTACTAATTAAGGGACAATTCCCTGAGAGTCAAATTCTTCGTAAGTCAAAACGTTAGAGCGTTATAGGGAAAATGTCAAGGGAAAAAATGTGTAGTTTAGCAGTGTGCACTTTTCCCTTTGCACATTTTTTTAATAGGGGAAATGTCCTCATTCTCTTGGATGATTTGACACACACAATGACAAGCTGTATCTCTCTTGCTAAACACATTGCACGGACATAAGGAAACAGAATAAAGTAACATATATATGAGAGAAAGGCTGGAATCTCAGCTTTGAAAGCTGACTTTCTGGACTCAAGTGTAACGTACAACAATATAACAAAACAGTAGCTTTTAGCAGCTTTCAAGCTAAGAACGTCACTTTCGGAACGGAACGCGACACAAAAGGAACCTAAAAAGAGCAAGGACGACAGACATGACGTAAAGAATTACGTATTAAATTTGACGGTACACGTACCAACCATATTAAAAGTTGAGGAAAAAGAATGCACGAGCGACGAGCGTCCACTAATAAAAGACTATGTTTTAGTTTCTTACACGCTCCATAACATTTTCAACAATTATCATTCTTTGGGACGGTTGCTCCCAGGCACAGCAACGTTTCATATTTAATCAGGATCATTGTCATGTATAATTTAATTAAGGATACAGAAAGTCAGTGCTGGAAAAACAAGTGTACCGTACCGTACGTTATACGTTATACAGTTATACTACACGTACACGTACTCAATTTCAAATGGAGAAAATATAATGAAATTTAATGCAAGATTCCAAAAAGTGTCTGCATGACGGGTTGTCTTTTCATTAAGGGTAGCATTCCTTATTTTGATTACCATTTTAACACTATCAAAAGTAATGTCAATTGCGCTGTATTGTGCGTGCGGATATTAATTACTTGAACCATTTACTATTTTAATTGACTAATGTACATATAATTTTGTTCGATTCTTCGTTTTGGAATTCAAGAACAATAACAATGCTCAAATTATAATTGTACTCAAATACGTACAATGTGCAATAAAGACAATCAACTTTCATTCCACAGACAAACAATTACAATTAATTGATTTCACACATGCAGTAGAGAGCTACAAACCAAAACCTTTGTGCTCCGTCTCTGGACAACAAAGGATGTTGACAACACATTACCAATTCTAGGTTAAATGTTAAAGGTTTTGTGTATCTTATGACAAAACATCACAGGTACAAGTACATTACGAACAGTTATTAAAACATTGAGGTATTGTTTAGAATTGTATTGCTTGTTATCATTAACTAGTTTATAATGAATCATTGTGGTGATTCCAGGTTGACAAAGACATGGACATGGACAATTCACATTTAGTGTTACATGGCACGGCACACACAGATAATAATGGCATTTTCATAAGATTCTGGGATTACGTATAACTTGACATACATTACATTAATTATATTGGATTTGAATATTAGTTTTCATTACAAATCCACACGTACTCACATCAAGCAGAAGCAATAGTTTTATAAGCACAATTAAGCTCACATTTATTAATTAGGAATCAGCAGCATTTATCATTATGCAACATGGAAACATGCATATCAAGCAACTGCACAATGAGAAGTTTGAAAGTTTGGTATGCAAATAAAATTGTAGACACGTTCAAAAAGGTTGTGATTATTTATGTGATTCCCGGTTTTGTATTAGTAAATGGAATGACAAGTGAAAACGAAACAAAGTGTGACAGGAAAGTGATGAATGAGTTATCTAATAAATAATCTAGGATTTTACATGAATATAGTATCTGAAACGAATCAGAAAATGGAAACTACTACTAAGGCTATATAATTCTTTCTGATTATAGTCTCCTATTAATACTCCAAAGTTGGAAATATAAGTGCTTCATTTAGCCTAGTTTTGAAAGAGAAAACGAACTGTTTCAAAAAGTATTATTGATTAAAGAGAAAAAAGTCGCAAGTAAGATTCATAGAACGAATATAAGAAAGAAAGGTCATAGTGCTATAATAAATGTGAAACGTGACTATAGTTTAATAAGTATGTAGGTTTACAAGTACATCTTAGCTCATTTTGCGTTGGCTGTTGGGAGAATGATCAATCATTCCTTGATCCATAAGATGTCAAAAGCGATATGGGATTGCAGAATGAGAGAGCCTGGCAACTGCCACTATTATAATCTGCTTAGCCTTGACAGTATTATAATGATGAACAAAATCTTGTTTCTTGCTCACTCTGCAAGGAATGATGATGATGACACATTGTACTGACACGCCAACAAGCACATTTTATGCAATGTAAACATTGATTGAAATTGTCAATTGTAGTCCGTAAATCCGGAGTCCTATTAAAAATGTTATTAAACGTAATCTTGAAATTTAATATTCTTTTGTACGACAAAACAACCCTAATTCTGAGAACAAATTAAAGGACGGGTTTTCTGTTGATATAAAAAGTGAAAGTCAAAATTGAATGTTTATGATGAGCGTGTGGGTTGTTAGTTGCTTTTCTTCTAGGGGTTATTTGATAGTGCATTCAACAAGGTTGGTTTGGTTGGTTGGTCTTAGGTTTTTATTGTAGTCTGATGGAATACAGACACATGGACAAGAGGGACAAAAGACGACGACATGTAATGACGAGTTGACAGTATAAACAAAGAGACAGAGAGGGACGATCACGTTTATTATATAATTATATTAGGAGCTGAAGCAGGAAACACATATACAAACAAGACAGTTTGAAGGGAAGACACATGACATGAGAATGAGACGAACAACGAACGGAACGGACCCAAAGAACTGGAGAGAAAGGTTCACGTTGCCCTTAATAAAGGATACATTGTGTACGTGTATTAGGTTGTCATTGTCGTCAGTGTCATATTACTACTAGTTTGAGAATAAAGATAACTAGATAGCAAGTTGTCGTGTTGTCATCCCTTGTTGATACGAAAGTAAAAACATGGTTAGACGCGCGACCACCGCTGCTCAAAACTCATCGTCTGGAAAGTCAGTCATCGTCATCAGTTTGCAGACTCGTTGGTTTTGGTGTGCAAAAAGGGCACGAGTTAAATGAATGCACGTCTGTTCCTTCTAATAAGTAAAATGACAAAGACATGGGAAAGAGACAGTCAGTCTCACTCAGTTTAGGGTTGAGTTCCCAGAACTACAGAATGTATACGTCCGACGTCCTACGCAAAGGTTTCTGCGGAATGTCATTTTCTCAGTCTAGATTATTTAGTTATACAAGTAGGATGTCCGGACATTAATGGAAGTGATGGACAAGGCTGGATGAGCACAGCAACATCCAAAATAAATGAATGCAGTAGTAGTAGTCGACGGACTGGAAGAATATGTAACAACAGGGGCTGTCCCACATGTGCATTACAATTACAAAGCCACAGGTTAGTTTTTTGAACGCCGTGTCACATAAATAGTAAGCACAGATGTCGATGAATTGACTAATTCCCTCATTTCGATGCACACCATGTGGGATGTGAGTCTACTGGGACGGTGGGAGCAATAAAAGACCAGAGGAAATGGCTGAAAGTGAGTGAGTAAGAGAAAGTTGGAGACGTAGGTGAGTCGGGTCGGTCGTCCTCTACGGATGACGAGATGAGGCCCGAGAAACCGGGCGGGACTGGGATTTTTTGGGAAGGTAGTTGGAACCAGATGGTCTGGTCGCCTCGTCTCACTCTATGGACCACTTCCTGAGGCCAAGTGACTGAGTGACTGAGTCTCTTTCAACTAAGTGCATTATTCACTACAGGAGTTGTTTCCCGCTTGAACTGCTTCAAAGACTATTGTACAGCACATTCGGACGAGGCGTTTGGGAATCACAAGTCCACTCTCGCCTTTCTCTCTTTTACTATTGATTCAGCCCCTGTTGTTTTCCTCAGCCCTTTCTTGATCACTTGGGAACAAAGTCAGTCAAGGCTTCGGACTCTCACATCCAAGACTCTCAGTTGCATTCCTACTATTTTTTCCTTCTAAATCCTTTACAATGCCTGCCTTCCTAAATTCTCCTGCTTTCCCTTCACTTACTAACTACCATCCACTATACAATACAACAACTCAAAGTGAACCCGAGACTTCAAACTCTCTTATATTCCTCATCCTCCTTTCTGCTAAACAGTTACTACGTCTAAGTGCTCACTCAACCGAAAAGAGTACTTTTACGTTTATTATTTAAATTTATCTACGAATGATTTATCGTAAATCTATAAATAGAAACTAAAATATCATTCTATATATACCCAAGTTAGACTTACGAACATATCCTTTTGGTTGTATACAACGTATAACATAAACAACCATAATGTTTAGCACTAAAGGGGATGTAGAAATAAGGATCACGACTACCTCAAAATGAAACCAATTAAAAAAAAACTAAATTGATGACGAAAAAACCGAGAAATATTATACTACCATTTATTGTTTTCTGAAAGGGAAAGGTATAACGGGGACGAATCTAAGACAAGCAAAGTTTTTGGGTGAAAGGTGGTTTTTAGCCGAAAATTGGCTTACGTGTAATTAAGTAATTATGTGTTGTTTGTGGAAGCCTGAGATTTTACCTGTTTGGATCGCTTTGAAATCTTGTCGCTATAAACGTAGACTACTCGATCTGCAGAGGAAGTGGTAGCACATTGGGAAGCGGCTGTAGTAGTAGAGGCGGTGGTGGTGGTAGTTGTAGTAACTGCAGTGGTGCTGGAAGTGGTAGTTGCTACAGTTCGACGACGACCGGGGCTAGCTGCCAAAAACGGTAGAGTCTTCGCCCCCATTTTACAGAGAGAGACAGAAAGAAAGAAGAAGAGATAGAGAAACAAAGCAAAATGTAGCATAGCCAAAAGCCACCAAAAAATGTACATCAAGGAACACTCATCAGGCAAATTCACGTTTCTCAATTGTTTTATAGAAAAAGAATTTAAACAGCTGTAGATTAGAATGTGGTCAATGACTTGTTTAATTGCTGGGCTGCACAAAGATTACATTAGCACATCAGAAAATACACATATAAATATATAAGAGTACTTTTATGTGAATAGATTAAAAAATGCATGTACTGAATATAATTAATAATCACTGTTGATACATGATACTAATGATACATTGTGATCAAATGATATATTTCTGATCATTTTTCGTGGTGAGATTCGTATTTTGGGATGTGATGTACCATGTACCATATTAGTTAGTACCTATGTTAATGGTTTCTCATTAGAGATCTAGATGGGAGTTTGTGGAGATCAGGCGTGAGCGCATCCTTAAGATTAGTACGAATACATGTACATAGGACGATTGTTTCAAAAAAAGTTCGTAGTTGTAGTAGAATATGAGGGAAAGGAGTTGTTGAGTCGTTGAGTGTGCGTTTGGTAAAGTTTTGTAAGAGCAGAGGAAAGCGGAGCGGAGCTTATAGTTCCTTACTTGGTAATAATAGTATTAATATCATGTATTTTGGAGGAAGCTGCTAATAAATTAATGATGAAAGTGTGGAAGTGTAAATGAAATAGGAGATTGTGTAAGCGTAAACACGTGGGACGGATAATGAGTATAATAAGAGTGATGCAGACGAGGCTGATTATGGCATGGAGAATGGAGCCTGACTGAGCCCAATAGGAAGATGCAACATGCAATGAAACCGCAGCGCACACATGGAAATCGTGTAGTTCATTAGGAGACTGCAGTGGAAAAGTTGGCCACTCTGCTCTCGTCTCAACGGAAACCGCACCATATTTCACTTGGACTTGGAGGAAAAGGTTGCGTTGAAGGAGGGAAGAGAGAAAGAGAATAAGAAGATAGAAGAAGAGGAGCAAAGCTTCATATGTAGCTTTCACTCTTGTGGCTTTCAACTCTACTTTCATTGCTGCCTTGTCTACAATAAGACAGACAGGAGGAGACTCAACGTCTTCACACTGACGACCAAAAGGACCATGGTTGGCTGCCACTCTGCTCTGTTGCGTCTTAAATCGCTCCTGAGAAATGATGGCACATCTGGGCCTAGTCTACTCAAGCCCAAATCCTAATAGCAACTTCTCCCAACAAAATGGAGCTCACCACTTCGACATAATGAACCTCTCGCGTCTTCGCCTTAAATAAACGGCTTCTCATCCGCTCACATGCACACTTCATCCGCGTCCTCCACCTCCACTACTTCTTACACATCTTCTCCTCTTCCATTTTACCTCATCTTCTTCTTCTTTCTGGCTCAACTTCTACTCCTCCACTTTGTATACTAGTGTTATATACTACGGACGTTGAAAACGACCTTAACAATCAAGGCGACTCTCGACCTCTCTTTACAACTAACTCGGACGACCACGAAACGAACGTACGTATCTTCTCTTCCTTGAACATACCATTATCGTCACTCTCATGGATAATCAACGCAACTAGACTCAAGACCATTTCGTGAGCCTTGGAATATTACTAGTGACTGAATCCAACTCTATTCAGCCTTCCTCCGCAAATTGATGAGAAGGGCCACTTTCCACTTAAACCCTTTTTTCATTTTCCTTCACAGAATTATGTATTATGTTACTGCTACTTTGCTCCTTCAACTCACCATCAAAACCTCTTTCTTGAGCAACACTCGGAGAAAGTGGCTTTTAAAGTATGAATTAGCTAGGATTCTTCGGCGGCCCTGCTCTGTTTTTGTCTCCGGTGTCCTTGAAGGTAGCATAGTAAATCTGAAGGTTTATATAGTAATAAATTGAATAAATATTCAACATGTTTATATTGGAAGGAGGTTTAGTGGTTTGAGAGAGACATGAGAGACACGGGCATGAGAAGGTTGAAGAGTGAGAGTGAGAGAAGTGACGCGAGCCGTGACGCTCAGAGTTGACATATGAGAAAGAACGAAGTAGAGTAGAGGACGGAGAAGACAGAAGACTCACGTTGACAGGAGTGAGTTGACGTTTGTGATCATGTGGCCTCTTCGAATTCGTAAGAGAGGAAAGAGACAGGAGAAGAGAAGAGATTAGTCTCAAGTTAGAGTGTATGGACTCGGAAGGAAGGTTGCCGACGGGAATCGGTGCACTTTATCAGGACAGATAAAAAGGTAATGGCTTGGCAGTGGTTGAGGTACGGTGGTAAGAATGGTAAGAGCACGAATCGCTTCGATAATGTAGCATTGATTTATTGCCAGCACAATCACCCCGCGAGAAAAGGTATAAAAGCGAGTGCAAGGAGTGCTAACCATCGAAAAGGGGAACACAAAGTGAGACAACCATTTTTTGACCTCAACTTTTTCTTTGCCTTCTCTCTCTCTCCATTTCTCTTTCTTTACCACGACTTCAAGTCAGCTCTACGTTCTCAGCCACAACTTGTCCACAATGATTTAGTTCTGCATTAATACAAACTTGCCTTCTCTCTCTTCAATCTACTGACACTCCGGTTCAAGTCCCTTTCATTTCCCAAAAATGTCCAAACTCTTTTCACTCACTTTCATTTTTTTTCTGCACACACATACACACTCACACCATGAACATACTATACCCCGTAGCCCCTCACAAAGCCTCAACGACGATGAGAAAGACCACCTCCAAAAAAAAACGTCATACCTTGTCATCCTGTCCACATCACTTCTCCACTCACATTTCCTTAGTTCAACCTATGCTTTCCTTCCGCGTCGACTTTTCTTCTGCTCTCACAAACCATCACTGAAAAAATCTCTCATCGGCTTAACTTGTCAAAACACAAAAAGTCTAGCCTAACTAAATCATTAGGTCGTCCCAGCTACTATTTGAGGCCCGGCTCGAACAACTACACAATTTCTAATAATATGCTCTGTACCTATACAAGAATGTAGTAAAAGTCTATTTATTTTGCAGCCTTTGCTGTTATATTTGCTTCTCCGCCCTCTTTCTCTCCAAGTTTTAATACCCAACGGCATTTGGAATGAACTAGGACAGTAGACGATGTTCGTATACACATAACACATAGACTATGACAATGGCTGTCATGGTTCGTACTGCATCATCTGCATGTTTTCTGTTCCACGGGACGCAAAGTAATAATCGTGAATAGTGCGCAGGAAGAACAGAGCAAAAGTTGATAATACATCTTGCCTAATGACTCTGTGCAATTTCGAGTCATTTTCAGATTACACTGTAAGTCCAGCATGGTTGAAAACAAAAGGACATAATTAAATCATCACGGAGAAGGTAATTATTAGACATGTGCTAGCTAGCCGAGCGGTTCATTAATTGCCTCATCTTCTCCAGTCGTCTCCAGTGCTTGTACACGATGTCGCGCAGGCAGGGATGGACCGACACAAAGATATAACGAATTATAACGCATTATCAAGACTACTTGCTTTTGTCCCATGTTCCATGGACGCTTTTCCTCCGAGTTTTACACCAAGTTTCCTTTGATGAAGTCATTTCTGAGCAGTAAAGACGAAGCCGGCAGGTTCCCAATTCTATATGTACTCCATAGTACTTCCTTTGCTTACAATACCTTTTTTTTTGCCATTGGAGCTGTCACGAGAGTTGAGAGTGTCCAATCTGCGACTTGCGACTGTCTCTCTTGTTGTAGTGTGTATTATGTTACAGGTTAGTTACGTTTGTTATCTATAGGAAACGAGGATTTGAGAGTGGAAAGCTCTGCTCGCATCCCAAAAGAAGGTGAAAGCAGCAGCAACAGCACGCAGAAGAGACTCCTGAAGTCGTAGTGTACAGTGGCGTTGGAATGGTGTACGCTAACCTACTTTCCTGCATTTTCACTGCCCATTCAATCCCAGGAAGGTAGTAGCAGACTATTAGCTATTAACTTTAATCTCGTTCTGTACGTCATTTCAAAATAATTACTTTTTAACCCTGGAGAAACTCTGCACGGCACGACACGGCATGTGAGAGTGTGCAGTCATCCGTCCAAGTGTGACGTTGACGAAAATGAAAACCGTGTGTGCGCCTCCTGATGCCCATCTTACTACTGCGTACCTCCCGAATTTCGTCCCGCAGGTTACAACGAGAGGTAGATAACTCTCTTAATCGCTTGGAGACTAGTGAGTACGCCAATTTTTCACATGTGCTCCATGCCACTTTCAGCCTCGAGTTATACTCGTCGTCCTTTCCCTCCCTCTACATGTCTAATGTCTTCATTTTTTTTGCCGTGTATTTCTTACGATATTACATTCACGTAACGTGTGTGTAGCACTTGAGTATGTCTATTCATTACATTTTACATGTGTCTCAGTTTCAGATAATGTGTGACGTGTGAACTTGTCCATCCCTCCTTGTTTTTGCTCTTCGGCATTGCCCTACTACATGACGTTCTCAATGTAAGTTACTTGTTACTAAAAGAGACCACGAATAAAAATAATTAATTTGATTGAATCATTCATTCACAAGTGAAAGTGAAGTCGTTACATCCTCCTTTGAATGAATATAATATAAGGTTCAATGTCGCGATGCATAAAAACAATTCCTTTCTTTTAGTTATTTAGAGTACAATTGATTATGATATTTGGCCAAACCGAACTTAGTGTTTTTGTCCTACAATTTGGCATTTCATCAATACCTTGTTTGTTGACTTACAGATTGCACAGCATGGCGTATAACAAGAGGAACGAACCATTAGGTATGGCATGTGGCATGTTACGAATCACACAGCGACAAAAACACATCAAATATATATAAGAATCAAATGAGTAGAGTTACTAATTATAAATGTCAATGTAGCCACGAGGGAAGTGTGTAAAAGAGTAAACATTTATAGGTGTGTGACGAGACGGAGCTATATATTGGTGGGTTGAAATGTTTGATTTTGATAGATGACAAAAATATTGAACAATAAATACGAAATATTGAAATAGCTGAAAAAATGCTAGTATATAAAATTACGACAGATTTACACACCACATCGATAAAATGAGATTAAGAAAACCAATATGGCACACTGAAAACGCATGTCCACTCAAAATACAATAAAAAGTATACAGAGAAAAAAACTTGCTCATTCACTCAGTCATTTCCATACATTCCGCTGTGTCAGACGATGATTCACACCTGATTAATATTAGTGTACTAAATAATACGTGATTTTTTAAAAATATGCCAAAGTTTGATTTCGTGGACATGTGCGTTTGTTCTATAAAATTGATTGGTACACGATTGGTGACAACAAAACAGAACAATATATAAGTATAAATCTTTACTAAATATTATATTGGGTACTAATTTGAAAGTACATGAGAATGGATTCAGTAAGTATGACGTCATATGAAATGAATTGATTGATTGTGTGTTTGTTCGGATAGAGAGAGAAAGTGTAAGGGACGTAAGAGAAAGTGTAAAGTCACCTGGTAACGTTGCGGGCAACATCTGGTTGGACAGCATAGTTGCAAAAGGGCAGCTTGACTTCCGACAGAGGCATGTGGCGACGGCGGTGGGGACGGACTCCCGGGTCGCTTCGGCTGTCCATTGTAAGGAACTTCCACCTCGACGAACTCACGGTCCTGACAATGCACAGACATGCACACTTAGAAACTCTCTTGGACTCACAACAGCAACCAAAATCCCAAACTCAACTCGAAACAAAATGAACCAAATCAAAAATAAAGGACAAAAAACTCGGCACCACCACAAAAATACTATAAATTTCTAAATCGCATTCCGCAATACATTTCCAAATACTAATGAGACACATCACATAAGATTGACTCAGAACCATCAACAAATACGATCAAGTCACGAAAATCCCCACATTTTAGGACCAGCAATTAATGCAATAAAATATGTACATGACATTTTGTTGCGGTTGACATTGCCGAATTGCAGTCGTGTGTGTACATGTGCGACAACTTTATCTCATGGTAAAATGAAAAGTGTAAAAATAGATTAGCAAAGTGTACTCAGGACGGCCATAAATGAGATTCTTCCAAAACCTCGTTTCGAAATCCTGTCCTGTGCTACTAAAGTAATTGAAATATATCCACATGGAATGACTGCATAAAAAGATTTACTTGTGTTTGAACGTGATCTCTCAACTTTTACAACTTCAAAGCTGTATTCTTTTTTGTGTGCGCTCCTACTTCCTTTGAACACTAATCTCAAAGCCAACCAAAAAAACACTTTTTTATAATATGTACTTTTTGTGTTTTGAATTTGGATCGTCCCTGACATGGAACATGGACACTGAACATTTTTTTTTATTATAGAAGAACCCGATTTCACGCACTTGGAAAACTACTTTGAGAGATTTCATTATATTCTGCTGGCTTTTGTGTATTTGCGTTGGAAGTTGTTCAGCTCAATGGTTCATTTCGCCGGGATATAAAAGCGTTTTATGAATATTTGAGATTTGAAATGAATAGCCTCGGGGGTTGGAGGACGAGTGTTTGGTAGGAAAATACGTCGCCGTGGAGTTCCAAAGAGTCCCATGTCGTACTGCTTATTATTGCCATTTCTTTGACCAAAAATGGATGAAATCAAACAAACATGTTATTGAATGACTCTACGTTTTATATTTGCCTGTAACATAACGCAAGATTATGTTCAGGTGCGCCCTTACACTTCATAATAATTCTTCAAATAAAAAAGGAATGAAATATATGGTAGAGAGATCAGAGGGATTCAGCATTCCCGAAGGCAATAATAATGAAAATTCTTATTTGGATGACGTCAAATTGCTCACTCAATGACAACAAGAGAGACGTCATGAGAGCACAACAACATACTGATGAAATCCTGCCATAAACGTTATACAACATGCCTAAACCACTGCACATAGAACCGGACTATAAAACCATGAAATGTTCAACTTTATATTTATATAGAGTAAGTATACATGTAATTTGATTTTGTCTGTAGTTCTATAATATTTTATAGCCTCGTGTTTACTATTATTGTAAGGACCGACTCGACCGTCTAAATCCAAGTGCTGAAATCCAGTTCGGTCCGGGATTGGGAAAGACACAAGCCGTCGTTGGATCTTAAAATGTAATGAAAATGAACAAAGCCATTTGGACGGACTGACGACTCAAGCTGAACAAATCAAACAAAACTGCTTTTTTTATATCAAAATTGACATTTTTATATAAAAAGATACAATACAGAAAGCACGTAATAAATGTAATAGTAATATATATTTTATATATTTTTGCTTGTGCACTCAAAAAAAGAAAAAGTGGAACGGAGCGTCCATCGCATCGCACAAGCCGCAAAAACTGAAAGACATGAGCAGTCAAAGTAAGGAAGAAAGAACATGACACGTGTTGCCAGTTATTAATAGCAGATTGTCATTGCCATTTTGGTGGGATTGCGTGGGTGAGAAAAAAGTTTTTCTTTTTTACGCGACTAGTTGAGTGTATAGGAACCAGCAACTACGGTCACGACCGCAGCTCTCTTTGTTTCCGGTGCTTTTCCCATCCGGATGAAAGTTGGACTACGGCTTTAACTACTCTTTTTACAATGAAGCATTTCGGTCCCTAAATAGGCTCTCCCTACTACCAAAGTGAGGATAGTACTAAAACTCCAACTTTTTACTATTTATACGCCGGAGTTTACGCGCTTCCTGAAACAAAATTTTTGCTCTGGGAACTCAAATGACCTCGTAATTGCTTAAATGACGAAAATAAAGTAACCTTATCCAAAATAATAATGTACTATTACATATATCATGTTGGAGGAGATGAGAGAAATGTGTAATAATAAATGACGAATGAATGGATCCGAAGACCACAAAGTAACAAAGTGTAGCAACAAACTGGTTGTTTGATAATGAAAGTGGACATATAATATAGATTTTAAAGGTTTCTCCGTATGAATAGCAGGAATGACGTGTTTTTCCATTTATCGTTAGGTATTCTTTGATGTGAGAAGCCGTATTAGAGAGTACGGCTGTGTGACTGAAAAGCTGTGTACTTTTATAGAAAGTCGAATATATAAATGTGCATTTAATATAGGGGATTTGGTTTGTGGTACTGTTATAAAGTATAATAATGTAATGAATGAAAGGGGATGACAAGTGAGATTTAATTGGTGGGAATGAAAATGTAGTGGGAGTAATGTTATGTGATAAAATGAATGAGAAAATGAGAAATGAGCATGGAAAAGTGTAATGATGCGATTAATTATGAGAATATTTTAGGGAGGACAAGGCGATGAGATGCGATGCGATGCGAGAAAGTACTATACATAATAGTATATAGGTACATATAAGGGAATAATGTCTAGTCAAGACTCAAGACTACTATAAATATAATAAAGTATGGAATATTATATACTATTATAAGGATAGAGAATAGAGAGAGAATGCAATGTGATTGTGTCAGAGTGGAGCAGGCGTAAGTGACAAATTCATTATGGTCATTTAGAAAGGAACTCACGGTGGTTTTCTCCAAGCAACGAAGCAGATGATGATGTTGCAATTCAAAGATGTCTTCTTCCTTCCCATCGTCAATCTCCATCCCTGACTCTTGGGCCGCCAGTCTTGCTTCCACAGCTTTCTTTTTGCTCACAAATGCTGCCCCTGAAGAGGCTTTGGCAATGCGTATCCTCGCCAGCCTGGCTTTCTGCAATTTTTTGAATTATGGATTTCACTTGAATGCTCTTTCAATACTATCCATTTTGGGTGAGGAGGAGGGGGAAAGGAATAAAAAAGAAATGTTTCAGGTGAAAGTGTAAACGATGATGGAGAATTGTGAGGAAGAACAAACAAAAGAGAGGAGAGGAAACATGATAAAATTGAAATGTCTTGCTGAGGCAAACAAAGTAAAAAAAAGAGGTGACACAGAGACGGTTCGGCTAGGCGACACCACCACATCCAATGCTTTCTCCAGCGTACCTACATTTGGCATATATGTGTAGCCAAGCCATCGCCAAGGCCGTAGCCCGTAGCCCAGCGCGCCTCTGTGCTCTCTCCTGTGCTCAGAGCACTCGCCACGGAACAGTCACAATAAAAGGGATGAGAATGCAGGGAAGCATTGAAGAAAAATGAAGACAAAGAAAGGGGAAAGTGAGGAAGAATAGAGAAACGCCAACTTGCCTTTTGTGCTTTCCTCTTGTCTGCTCTTTGGTTCTGGTGATAAATTCGGCTGAAATTGGAAACGATAACAGGGACTGGAAGAGCAATGACGAGCACTCCGCTGAGAGAGCACACACCTCCGACTACTTTTCCCGCTATCGTCTTCGGCACCATGTCTCCATACCTGCAAAACCACAACGACAAACACTCTTTCACATACTTGCTTACTTTTAGTCTTTTCATAAACATCTATCCATCACATCATCGCCGGCGTCCTATATGCTTCCTGGCTTTACAGTTATTCTCATCGTACATAGCCCTCCTCCATCCTCCTCTTTCACATATGCCGTCTGATCTTCCCGTCTCTCACGTCATCATCCCATCTTCCACTTCTTCCACTTCCACTCCGTCGTAGTGCCACTGAATTCCGAATCAATTCCAATTTTAAGTTTGGACACGAATTTCAACACCTCATATCATACCCTCAAGAATGTGAAGGTAAACAATTCCTCGAAACAGATACGCAATTCCACTCAACACCCATCTTGTTTCTCACCGTCTGAACATCCAGGTGTGCCATTACATTGGAATTTAAATAATAAAAGTACTCGTACTTATATTTGTACTGTTAGAAGATTCTGAGAAGAAGTAAATATCTGTAGACTTTTCCCATTGTGATTTAATATTGGTGGAGTTCTGGAGGAGGACGGACGGAAGCAATGAAAGGAAAACAAGATAAAAGCGGTTTGGGTCATGAGAAGAATTTCCATAGGGTTGAATGGACATGTGGAATGAATACATTGACTTTTGCATCGGTCCATCGAGTTTTTGTGTCGATAAGTAAGAAGAGACTTGAGATTGGTCACTCGTCCGCCCAGTGCAAAAGATTCATCATCACGTTCACTTGAGGCAGCGCCGGATGCCAAACGTGCCCTGACTTGTCAATACAGTTGATCCACCGGCCCACATTTCCTGGCGTGGACATGTCATCAATATCCCACGGCCACTTATGTATGTTCCGAAAACTCTCGCTGACGCCCTTTCGCGGAATCAGCATCCGGACCAGCCAAACTTTCAACCTCTTATCGCTCCTGCACTCCTTCTTGCCAAAACTTGGCTCTTTTGTCTGCGTGAATTCCACCCAAAGTCCTTGGCTTGACACTTTTCCGTCGAAGTGTCCCTACCTTGTCTCCATCATCCAAATTACGAACAGAAACAGCTTTCCTTTCGTGTTATATACGACAAGGTTGACTTTTTTCAACAAACATTCCCTATGTATAGCATACCAGAGACCTACTATCATCTAAACTTAGGTTTATACTGCAGCTAGTCAACTTTGTCACAATGTCACTGCAGCAGTGCGGAGGACTAGTGCTTATCAAATACAAACCTCCAGGTTACGTCGTCGTCATCTAATAAGTTTCTTATCAATTATATGAGGCGGGGCACTGCGACTCCAATAAGACCCAGCCATTTCTCTTGAAAACGAGGAGCGTGACAAAGGGCTAACGAGACTTGGAAATGGAACAAGTACGAGTCGATTGCGAGTTCACAAGAGGCACAAGAATGACAAAAAACGAGACCGTCAAATGTTGAGTGAGCGAGGGAAAGAGAGAGAAAACCTCTTCTCCAACGGCACGAGCAATACAAAAAATGCAAGAATATATAAGCACACATTCTGTGACTGTGAGAGAGAAAGAATGAAGGAACCTTGTGTTCCTTCCTTTCATCCCTCGTTTCACTACTTTCCCCTCACCCGATCATTTTTGCTCAACTTACTACATTACTTCAGCTACTAATATTACCGTTTCTTACGTCACAAAAGACGGACTGTACAGTTTTTAGCTTCCACTATGCGTCCTCCTTTTGACTTTCTTCAACGTCTTTAAGATGAAGAAAGCCACCGACAAGTTGTGTTCCTTGAATTCCTCGTATACAAAAATGCATTCTCAGCAGTTTCAGTTGCAGTCACATCCTTCCGTTTCAAAGAATACGTTCGAACGAAAATGGAGAGAAAGCTTATTTTCTCTGCCTGGTCTTGTACCATTTTGCGCTCACTTTCATCCCTGTGAAAAAGCTTTCTGAGCCATCTTGAGAAAAGCGTTAAGACCTTCATGCAAAAACTAGTGCTAATGACAGTAGGAGCTGAAGGAATTGTAATTATCAATCTTTCGTCGTCGCTTAACTCCACTTAAGACGAAACAAACTTTGTTTCCTTCAAACATGGGAGTGAAATTTTTTCCCCAAGCTCCTCATTGATTTTCCTTCTTTCCTTCATCTTGCAACTTCTTTCTTGCTATATATACTTTTCCCACTTTCTTTTCTCCTAATATGATTTTTTCCCATTCCACTGGAGGAAGTATCGTCCACACACAAATTGTGAGACACAAACTCGTTTTTCCAATGATGTTATTTGGACTGGACGTCTCCGGACACGCTTTTATAGCTCACAGAGTGTACAGTCCAATATCTTGCAGTACAAGAATGTGTCCACATGCTCACACAGTTTTCTCACTCAGTGGACATCATCCAAAAGACCATGAACTTTATTTTTCTTGTGCAAGCTTCTCATCCACACACGCGATTTTTCCACAGCACTTCTAACCTATAGTCAGCATTCGAATCTGACCGAATGACAGTCTAAGCAAGAAATAAATTCAAAGAAACACATATCCGACTGAGCATTGAGAAAGACACATTTCCTTTTTGTCCTCGTTCATTCTTCCATATCTACAATGTGTTCTTCGGAAATTTCCTACTCAAAGTGTATTTTATTTCCATTTTTTACACTAAAAAATGACCCACTGCTTGTATTTTTGAAGAATCCAGCAGGAGGAGAAAAGGAAAAATGTTATTTCGTCCAGGTGGTCTATTGTATTTAAGGAATGCGGAAAGGAAAATTTCTAAAGCATCCCCATATTATACTATTCTATATACAAATGTATTTATAACTGTGTGTACGATAGGATTAGGATACGTATGTTAAAACCCCTCGAACGAGAAAGTTAGTAGGGGAAAGTGTACGGAAAAAGTTTTTTTTAGATGGAAGGACTGTAAAAACATAAGCGAAGGAAAGATGTTTGCTAAATTATTTTTTCATTTGCAAGATTTCTTGGAATTTCCTATTTCAATTTGAGCTGAGAGCAGCCGTTACTTTTCCATTCCATTTCTCAATTTCCATTGGGAAACTTGAATTTCTTTGGCTCGACTACGTATTCATCTGCAAGCATTCCCTTTGCCTTGATGGCTTTGATGAGAGTGAATGTAAGTTCGTTAAGAAGTTGAGATGAAGAAGGAGAGTAAGGAGAAGGCAAGAGAAGGCATGTGAGCCTTTCTCTCTCTCAGTGTTGTTGAGCCGAGTTGGAAAAGCCTGTATTTTCGTGGAGGGAAAAGTGTTACACAATTAATTGGGATTGAAGACGTGCGGAGAAGCAGACACAGTCCATTGACGCATTCATGTATTGATGGTGACTCTCTATTACTCACATTCCATTGACTCTCAACGTCCACTATTTTTTTGGGGAGTACTTTCTCCTCCTTTCCTTAATTCCCATTGCTTCTACAATTATATGGGAATGGTACGGATCTCTTCGTGCGAAGAAAGGATTCTTTGCTCCTTTTTTCTATTTGGATCCCTCCCCGCTCTCGGTGCATCTGACATCGTTCAGTTGAGCTCAAACACTTTGGGAACACTATACACCAGACACTAGAAGCTACTAAGTACTTGAGGAAGCAGTGCCTTTACTTCCTTCGTTCCTCCAGCAGCTCAAGTTTCAGTTCCGCTTCCTCTTTCACTCTCATTGGCATAGTCTCACAGCAATTTCTCCATCATCGTGTGTTCATTGACTGCGAAACCATGCGGATTCAAACGAGAAACGCTTCGGATGAGGTTCGGACAGTCTAATAGTCGGCGTATTAAAGTATACTCCAAAACCAAACGCAACCCTTGTGTTCCAACATTCGGCGATCTTTCCATGTAGACTAATTTTGCGTCTCAATTGAAATGGAGCATGGACCATTTAAATACCTTACTTTACATTATGTTTATGTAAGTGTATTATACTGTAAGCCAGGAAGAGTGAGCCAAGTGGAGTGAAAGCATCACATTGCATATTATAGGGCAGTAGCATACATAGTATAAGGGGATGGATGTTAGGGGAGGGGAAATAATGGAAGGATGAAAGCACTTGTACGCTTCAAGTGGAATGGACATAGAAAAGAGAAACGGAAGAACGGACACAAAATGAATAGACATGGGTATTAACGACATTGCTGCGATACCTGAGTGGGAGCATTAGTAGTCTTTGGCAGACACATACACGAGAGTCAAGTAGGATGAAGTGGAGGAATGCATGAGGACGGCCATGGAAATGTAGATGAAACCAGAGAGAAAAGAGAGGACGGCGAAAGGAGAGAAAACGGAAAACGTACGCTTTCCCCGGAAAGAGAGATGCGACTTCTCCGGTAGGACGAGAGGTACTTGAGTGCACTAGCATTACTCGGGCTACGTACTATTCCTCCACATATAGTCGCATCATTTGAAGCAAGTAAAGCAGACGTAAAGAGCCATTTTGCTTTCTCTACTTTCCCTCCTGGCTAGTTGGAAATGGTGCACTTTGTGGTCGTACATGTGAGTGTGTGAGCTATTGGGTTTTGAGAGCAGAAGCAAAAGAGACTTGACTTGAACATGAACGAAAGGAGACTTGTACTTGTACGTTGTACCGTTACTCGTAAGAGTCCTACGGTCCTACCTCGTGTGAATGTATGTATAACATGTACGTTGGGTTGCATGAGGAAGAGAAGCCGTGGTGCTGTGCTGTGGCTGTGACGCGGCTTGCTTGCCCCCTTCAGCATCCGAGCACATAATTCTAGTCGACTGCATCTAATGAGATATCGGTGGGCATCGAATCCGACCCGCCATAGAGCACTTTCCACACTTACAAATCACAAATTGTGCGCTTTTCTCCTTCAGCCTGGTGGTTCGCTCGCGCTCTCTCCTTTCGCTTCCTGTTGCCTTCCATTCAAAAAGGCAGACAACTAATGTTAGGCCGTTACTGCCAATCCGTCCATATATTCTCATCTATCTCTTCCAGAGCCATTTTCAAGTCACAACCTCACCGCTCACCATCACCATTTCACCACACTCCCAAATGCCACATCGTACATTTCCACTCTCACCGTTTCGATTCACAGTTCATCCAAAACTGTGCAAAATGTACCCTTTAAAAATAGACCCAACTATTTCTAAGCTTCCAAAAGCTGTGATGATGACGCAATCCATTCCACTACTTTAAATCAACTTTATATGGTGCTTCATCTGCTTCTCCCCAACTCACCATTGTACTTCCACAACTACAATATTGCCTACTCCGTGTCCATATCTATACATTGTATATTTATTTCATTTGAAACTTAAGTGCTTTCATTTATGTCCTATATTTATTTGCTTTGTGCTGCAAACAGCCCAAGTCGACACGGGAATGACGAACCATCTTGTTGACTCAACAAATAGCTAGTCGCCCCATACAAAAAATCTACATGTTCAAACGAATGCGTGCAGTGAATCTCAAAATCATCAGTCACTACAACGACCAAACCAGAATTCAAAAGTGAAGCAAGGAATGACGGTCCATTGGCAAATGGGAGAAGAAGAAGACTAACTTGCTGCTTTTGCTTTGCTGCAGCGGATCTGCTTCTTTCTTCTGCTAATGCTACTCACTTCTTCTTGCGTCTTGAGGTTCAGAGTCTCGTTCCTTCCTCCGTTGTCCCAGAAGACGTCCTTGCTCCAATATTGCTCAAGGATCATATAGACTACACGAGTGGAACAGAGAGGAAAAGAGGAAGCACGCGGCCGCCACCACTGCCACTGCCAGTTTCTCAATCCCAACTCGACCCGAACAGCAGGAAGAGAAGCTGAAGACAGACGCATTCAACTAATGCAATGCACGCTGGATGATTTACGATCGACGGGCGGTCCCTTCCTGTTTGACAATCATGCATATTGCACAACGTGGCAATTTGTAGCACTAAAACTGCCGGCTGCCATGAATGATGCGGTGTGCCATAAGATCTGTCATAATGCGACGACGTAATTTACCTTGGTTCAGCTTTGTCATTCTTTGATGATAAATTACAAAAAAATTCCGTCTCATTTCAGGTGATTGCATTTGCATAACAGCATATAAAAATCCTTGCTCAAATGTTTACGTGAATCACTCACTCTCCCGCTTTCTTCCCCTTTGTTTCCCTGATTCTCTGGAACGTAAGTAAAAATTAAGTTTTAAGATTCCGTCCCGAATTGTCGCTATCTGCTCCATACTGTACGTACGTACGCATTCCCAGATTTACACTTTTGCGAAGATTAATACCATAATTTCGCAGGAGGAGCGTGAGTGCACGAGGACTGGAGTAGTAAAGTATTAGATTAAGGCTCGTAGACGTAGCTTTGGTGTAGTTAACACAAAAAGGGAGATAGCAGGTCAAAATGTGGCCGGAATGCGACAAATTTTGAAGCAGTTATTCCAGCGTAGAGTACACCATTTGGAGTTGTTGGCACTCAGCCAATGAAGCCAAACGATTCCAAAAGACTTACGACATAGAAAACCTTCTCAGATGGATTTGAACGTAGTAGAATAAAAGCTGGAAGAAAAAAAACCGTCCTCGTGTCTTACGTCTCAAAATCATATCACAAAGAGGAGAGGGTCGGCAATGCAATGGCCTCTGAGCTGTGATGTTCGACTTGCTCACAGCCTCCTCATTCTCGGAGAAAGTGCACTTGAATGAATCAAAGAACTATATCATACAAGTGATACGAATATAAGCTCCACTATCATCTCCCATATCGAGCTGAGACGAGTCACAAATGCATCGTAATCATACCTTACGCTCAGTGTGCCACACGAAACAGACGGTCGGAGCAAGGTCGTTTCACTCACGCTCTCCGTACGATAACGTCCTGTTCGAAATCCCGCTACATCTTCCACATTAAATGATCATTACGACATTCAAAGCAGGGATCAGGTGTTTTCAATCTATCTTTAATGGGCCGAATGAACTCCAACTTGGAATTCTTCTTGTCTCTAAAACAACCCTACAACATGACTCGGATCTTTGCTCATCCACCCTCGCTTTTCCGTGTTTCATTTTCCGCGAATATAGAGCTCAATAAAATGTAGACAAACAGTAAACTTAATTAGGACTAGTCTGAATCACTTGAAGATGCGTAAGCACACGTCGCATCGAGAATGAAAATATACGAGAAAGATTGTGATTGAGTGACTCATAATTTGATAAGAGAGTGAAGGAAGAGAGATAATGTTTTTGCAGATTAAAGGAACGAGTACAGAGAATGCTATTTCCAGTAGTCGTTACAGTTAGGGAAGATGATAGGGGAAAATAAGGAAGAAAGTTTGGCCGTTGGGCCAAGAGAGAAAAAGCGTACCTGCATTAATGGGATATTTTTTAGGGTTTGTCGTACTAAACTAGGCTTATGTAGTTTAAATCCCACGGAGGCATTATAGTAGAAGGAGTGAGTCGTATGCGAAAAGGAAGGAGGGCACGAGACCCATTGCTCCAAAGCGGCGGTGATGACGGCGGGGAACCCTTTCGTCCTTGGTGGGTATCTGTGGAATCCAAAAAGTAGACATCCCTCTTCCGACGGCTCAGGACCAAAAATATATCTGCGGAGTCTGGAGACACTTTCTCCTTCCTCTTGAGACTAAAAGAGGATATGGAAAGAAAGCAGAGACAGATCCGAAAAACCGGCTTTAGGCAGGTATACAGGACAAGCTGCCGTAACTGTAAGCCAAGACAAGGGCGCATCAAGATAAAGAAGATTCCAAAGAAGCTCGAATGTGTGCCACTTATTCTTCCTCTTGTAATAGTACATTCGTGCATGTGTATGCATGAGCTGTGTACTCCGAAACACAAGTTTATAGACCAACTCTGAACATACTGGAACAAGAGCAAGGATCTGTCTTATCCTATATACGATATATACTCCCGTCCTTACGTCCTTACCCCAGAGGACACTACGATCCTTGGAAGACAACAAGAACAACAAGATAGACATGAATGTACATTTATGTACGTTGCGTTAGTTCAAAATACTCTCGTGCTCTTTCATTCGTACCCCTACAATACGTCGTATATACGGTTTGCAACGGAGGACACATACCAAGTACGACTACAAAGTATTATTATTACTATTATTAAAGATTTATTTTCGATATATGGGCCCTTGGACTCTGATCGGTACGACTACAAAGTATACAAATGTACGTTGTCCAAGTGTAAAGTGCAAGACGACTGAGAGAAAAAAGCGGAGAAAAGGAAAGCGAAAGACAGGAAATAAGCGGCGAACCCTTCAATAGAGCTAAGCAAAGAATAAAATATCGATTTCTAAGCTTAGCAATTGCCTGCATGGTATTATCATTTTGGCTCCACATGGGGACTTTCTCTTTTGACGTTCTGTTCTGCTCTTTCTCACTCTCCTCAGTCTCACTCAAGCTCACAAATCACAGTGCGGACAGAAATACTCCGTTCGTTCGCCCTTTGAAACAAATGCACCATCCAAGAATGTCGTCTTCACTTTCTTCCCTGCATACCTACTGTCTACTCTCCAAAGTAGTCCCACTATCTCCTCCACTCAAACAAGGTTCACCTAACACCATTTACTCCACTCAAGTCACTTTCCCTGCAAGTCGCACTAAAATCTTTCATTTCTTGTTACTCTCAGGATTATTTCCTATACAGCCATCATCTCCTCCTCATCCGCGTCCTCAGCATCACTTCACTCCTACTAAAGCCGTCAATTCGTTAACGCGAACTCCACTTCATTGTCACCTATCTTGTTATACAGTACGTAATATACCATATAATAGTATACAATACAAATGATGGAAGTGTACCAAAACGAGTATTATATTCTTGTAAGTCTCATCGACAACGTAACAACGTCAAGTGAAACACCAGCTTTCTTCTCCCCAAAAGACATGTTTGCTCTGCACTCTTAGCCGGAAGGGAGTAGCGTCGCAACCCGACTCGTTCATCGTGTCATAATCAAATTTTGCCAAAAGAGCCTGTTCTACATCAACAATGTATATATAGAATTCCCTATCTCTCTCCCACTTTCTCTCACGGCATTATTCCTGGAGAAATTCTACACTTGTGCACGTCCTGTTCCAAGCTCACAACCGCATCTCTATTCCCTCCATCCCGTGAAGAAAGGAATAACGAATTCTATTTGATTTGGCTTCAGGAGATGCATAGCAACACGGCACGCTTTCAAAAGAGGCTTTTAACGTTTTGCAGGCCTATTTCCTCATTTGATTTCCTCATTTTTTACGCCCCAGTCATTCATCTCAACTTACTTTTCTGCGTCATCGTCGACTTTCACTCTACGCACTTTTCTACAATTTCAATCATCTCAGAACGTGTCCACGTGTCAGGCAATACACACAATTAAATTTAATTTTAATCCCCTTTTCCTTACTTTCCTGTAGGTAAATTTTGATGTTTAAAATAGCCTCCAGCTCCCGTTCAAAATGCCTTTTATGAAACCACCATGACCGCTCAAAAAGAAAGTTGGGAACAATTTTCGCTGCAAGTCAAGATAATGTCATGAACTTGTTGAAGGTGATGGTTGGTTAGTGTCGTGACGTGTTTCCTCGTTGAAGTTGTTCCGTGTACACTCACCGACTCACGCCGACTCACCTCATTGATTATTCAATCACAAACCACAACTAAAGTCATTTCATTCCACAACTTTCTTTCAGCACGTCTTTATTCTCTTCGTCCATTTTCTCAGTTCGGTTTGTGTACAAAGTTCCCGGGAATTTGAACTACAGTTCACACTCATAATTATTACTACACTCGTTTAATTTCACAAGATAACGACATTCAAAGGTCCTTATAGTGCCCCAAAATACCCAAACCATACACAAACAAGCCGCCAAGCTGCTCGGCTCTGTTCATCTGGAGACAAAGTTAAGTAGATTACCATGTTGGGGTATAAAGCGTGTGCCTTTTGATCCATCTCATCAAATTCATACTTGCGTTCATTCTCTTCCCTTTGATATTGCCATGATTATTAAGAGGAAAAGTCAACATGCGGGACTGCGGGAGCCTCTCAATTCAGAATTAACTGAATCAACCCCACTTGCGCATCTCAAATAATTGGTGTCCTAAAACTCCGCGTCAAAATGGAATTATGACAAATGTTCGTATCAAACCAACTTCTATAACTGTTCTGTCCGTCTCATGAAGTGGTTAAAAGACGAAAGAAAGAAAATGAAAAGATAAAGTCCGAAGCAAGAAAATGTGAGTTCCGTAGGACGGAAAACGTTTATCGAAAAAGGAAATAAGGATTCGTGAAGCAGGATGAAAGGGTTTGTTGTGTAAAAATAGGATGGGAAATGATCTTTTAATCGGAAAATGAGTAGAGAAACGGGAGCAATTACACTCTTTGGGAAAGCATTGCTAGAATGTGTCTCTCCATTGATCCTATAGTACGGTAATGTGAAGTGGGAGAGTATTGTAATACCACTGGCATACGAGTACACAATTGGAACAAGTGAATGAGAACTGGAGAAATGTCGCAGACTCTACACGTTGAGAGTAGATAAAGATCGCATAAAGCCAAAGCCTAATGTGCCGTAAAAATCAGATGTTGAAGCTCCAACCCTTGTCCCCGAGAATGTGACAGACACAGATATGCTTTTATGTCATATGTGCTTTCTGTACTCTATTGTATTGTCCCTTTGATAACCTTGTGGAATTCATAACAATTGGAAATTAACCTACCATTCAAAAACGGGGACTTGGCCACTAACTAATCAAGCCTCATACTTTTTTTACGAGTTCAACAAAAAGTACAAAGTCATCATAAATGTAGTACGTGTAGAAATGTACAATGAGCAGTTTTACCGCTGAATACTAACTCCTAAACCAATCGGCCTTAAACGAACTTTGTCGTGATTCTCGTCAGTCTTTACGGCCTCGACGGAACCCGACACGACAGCCCAACGTCGTACAAAAAAATTCGTCCTGGACAATGTATATGGAACACTGAACGCTTCGTTTTTTGATTCGGATTATCGTTAGATTGTCACAATCAACAGAATTTAGCACGTGACCCAAAGAAAAATTTCATACTTTCAATCACATTGTGCTTTGTAGTAATAAATTTTACTCTTTTTTCTGGAGAAACTGCAAGTCATTCCTCATAGGTTTATGTGTGCTATGATTGCATGGGATTTGAGGAGAGAACAAAAAATATACTAGCCAGGGTTTTTTTTGTCACACTAAAAAGTGTATAGAACCAAAAACAAAGATGTTTATGTAGTGGGGCTGAGGAGCTTAGGGCTTAGGACTTGTGAGTGCACAGGAGGTAGAGGAACACACGGTCAGTGGAAATGGGGAGAACCTCTGTTGCATACGAAAGTGAGATGGAAACATTGGTCGTTTTGCACATGACGTAAAGCTGGTTGAAATGAAATGAGCCACTTGCTGATGGCCGTGACTGTGACATAAATACGACGAGACCAAAGTGCGGGAGTCCTTCCATGAATCATGCCTTGTAATGTTTCCAACCTTTGGAAATGCTCATATAAGACTTTCTGAGTGAGTTCCTGTGCTTTGGCTGGGCTTTCTCTACTGGATATTATATACTTTCAGTTTCAACCCCATTTCATTTTCCAACTTCCCTTATCTGACTGTGAAACTACTCAGAATGGTCTGTAGTATAACGCAGCATACACGGAGACAGCCGGAAGCTCTAAATATCTTTTTACCAAGTACCATTGACAAAAGCTCAAATGTAAAAACTCACCAGACGCTTTCGCTTTTCTCTTTTCATAGTGTCGTTGAGAACGGTTCATCCTTTTACGAACTATCAAAATTATTACTACAGCCATTTCCATCTATTTAAATCCATCCAAATAAATCTAATCCTTGTGCGTACTCTGTACTATACCAATTCTAAAATTATTTTAGAAACTGACTTTCCAAAACCAAAATACGGAGATTGCGTATAGTATATGAATTTAAAATCATGCATTTCTTCCTCTTCTTTGTTTCTTTGTAGAGAGACACAGTTTTGCTCTCTCCTTTGGATGGTTTAGTGTTTCCTTTTATATTGCTACGCGAGGTATACTGCGACTGTCGTACATTCGTCCACGGCACAATTACAAGCCCTAAAATGACTTTTATGCCATTGTGAAAGATACGACAAAGCTTTGCACTTTCAGCAAGGTTACTTCCAACATGAATAAAAGTGTTAGACGTTCTATAAAATGTGACATAAAATGAAGAGAGTTAGAGAAAGAGGAGACGAGAAAGTTGTTTTTTAAAAAAAAATGTTATTCATTGGACACTGGTGAATAACTGGAACTTTAGTGGAGCACATTATACGATGCCACAGGAGACACATGATTGTGGGAGGGTGCGGAGAAGGAAAGGAGAAAAGGTCCGTCGAACTTGAGACTTGCATTACGTAACGGGAGACGGATAGTAAGTTGGCAAAAGTCTCTTTGGATGTTTTTCTCCGTGAGAGTGGATGGGCAAGACAGAGGAAGAAAGGAATGTTAGTGTTTATCAAAGTAGGAGCTCAGCCGTAGCGTGGCAAAAAAGGAACACACGAGCAAAGAAATGTACATAGTATTATGAATCCACTACATAGTTATATGAGAGTCATAGTGGTAGTAGAGGAAATAAAGTAGCAGTGCTGTGCTGTGTTCTTTTCCTTCGAAAACGTGTGTTCGTCCTGAACGGCACAACGGGTGAGTTGACTTAGAAGCTCGTAAAAGGTCCGAGGAATTCTCATAGGGAAAGTAAAAGGTCGGGCAGTCAGCCTCGGATTCTTATGACGAGGAAGTGAAGAAATCGCAGACATTTTAACTCGTAAGCTTTCACCCTGTTCTCATTTCTCTCATCTCCCTGAGGCCGTCGGCTTTCTTCACTTAAAAAGAATTACTTTTCTGGAGAGTGGCACGTCCTGTTCGCGAGTCAAGGTAGAAATGCCATTCTGTCGCTGAGCTCTTCGCATACACAATGAATTTCCAAACTCCAAGCTGAGGGAGTCCTTACCAAAATCCAGCTGCAAACATAGTAATATACAGTGTGTAGGTACGAAGAAGTGAACGAAAAGAGAAGAAAAAGGAGAGACGAGACGAGGATGAGAAGAAAAAAAAACTTTCACTCGTATTTCCGTATGTTGGGTTCCAATCGCAACTCTGTCACATCAATGCAACCACTACTCATCCATTACGAGGACGAAGAGGAAGACGAGGACAAGGACGCTATAGGCTAGGTTATATAACTTTGTGGTACTCCATCCAATATTATTCTATATTTGGAAAGAAAGAGTAAGAGTGGATCTGAGAGTGAGGCTCGAAGCGAAGAAAACGTTTACATTATACTCGTGGTGCGCTGCGTAAGATTAAGATTGTGAGAGACGTTGGTACGCTGTTAGAATGGGGCAGAGCAAGAGGCAGAAGAAGAGCTAGTAGGGAACCTGTTCGTATTTTAAATGGTTTTCATCAGTCATGGGCACCGCCGGCAATTTAAAAATATTGAATATATGATCCGTGGCTGAAACGAGATCGATAATGCATGAAACAATCCTCTCACGTCGATCTGTTCAATGTACCTAGACATACGACTCGCTTCGAAATCACTGGCCGCGTAATGGAAATCCTGCCACGCTAGACACTTGAAGAAAATAGAATTCGTCTCTCATCTTGCATCATTTGCCACAGCTTCGTTCCAACGCAAAGAAGAATGGGACACAAACACAGTTCTTGAACTCCTCCATTCCCACACTCACATCCCGTCCTTGTCTACAGTCTATACAGTCCACCCACTGACTTCCACTTACAGAATCACTGAATTCGTCTGTGCGTGTACTCGGGTTTCTTCAGTCTCACTTATAGTCGAGTCCTAGTCAAGTCAAGAGACTCGAGGCATTGCTCCAGCTCCGCTCACTGACTTACTCACAGTCCCAAACGAAGTGAATCCAAGCGATTTGGAGGAGCACTGTAATTTTCCCTCAAGGTCTCTCTCGTGCTACAGTTTCCATTCTTTTGAGAAAAAGCAAGTCTCTCATCAACAATTACATTCTTCCGTCTCAAACAGTCTTCCCTTGCGCATTTTAACTCTCAGTTCCACTTTCTTTGTAAACCTCTTTCTTTCCATTCATTCTCTCCCTTGGGCGTGCCGCGAGGACCGGGATGCGATGTATTCAATAACCCAACCTTTTCCCTTTTACGCCGAACACATTCCCTGCATAAAAATGACTTTCTTCGGTAGCTCCCGTGGCTATAGGAACACATGCAAAGGACCTCGTCACGTCACCTGTTGTGTTTTTGACCTTTGTCGGCCGCTAGCTCTCCGAATCTCCAGACTTCCATATCTGAATAACTCTTCCAGCAGTCAATGCAGTTATTTGTCACACCCTTCGATAATTTGGTTAGTGCTATTAGGAGCAAGAAAGGGGAAATTTATGTGCCATTTAAGATACGATCTTCTTTGTATTCTGGGAACCCTGGAGGTGTAGGACGGAAAGAGCATTTTGTTGGGGATTCACAGAATATAATGGTATTATACTAATATGTAGAAACGGGTCAGAGAAAGTACGTACAGAATGGAGTGAAAATGAAAAGACGTGCGGTTGAGACTTGATATATAGGAAACTGAGTATAGAAGGTGGAAGCTGCACACACCACAACGCCCTCATCGATCACATAGAGTGAAGCCACCAATTAATTCCACCATTACCAATAGGAATCGACTCTTCCTTCCACGTCAACTCGGCCTCTTTGCATAATATTTTGGAAACATCAACGGGATTCTGTCTTCCCCAGAGAGAGAAAGAGTGAGGGAAGACACAGTGGAGCAGAGAAGCGAGAGAAAGTCGGAAAGAGAGACTTGACTTAATGCATCCAGAACACGACCCACATGGGCTCTTCACCGTAGGATACAACGGCCCCAATGAGTCTCACCCTGTGAAAGTTGTATGCAGATGTGCTTCATCGTCACTGAATGTGCACATTCTCCACTTGCAACCTTCGTTTGAATACTTAGTGCTTGTTTGAGCCGGAGGAAGGATGTGCAAAGGAAGTCAACTTTCCTCAGTCTTCTCCATGATGCTCTGCCCTCATTCCGCCTTTCCCATTCCTTGGTTCATCTCAAAGTCTCTCTCTAACGTTCCATTCTCTCTCACTCTTCCAATGAATGTGTGTTCACTTTCTCTTATGAACTCTGAATCCTTTTCCCAAGCTCACTAATTACAAACCAGAAGAGTCATCCAATTCGCGACTTTGAGCTGACTCGACCCACGGGAGCGCAATGGCTCTCTACCAGATACAAACTTTATAACTTGAACTTTGCTTATAGCCCTCAACTTACTTTATACAGTACTTTCCCATAGTCCTAAACTATACTAAATGCGACTAATATTTCACATCGTCCAATAGGTGCAACAATGGGGAATCCTTAGTTTCCTATACTCCCATCTGCTCTTCCAAATCTACTCCTTCTCTCATGTGACCCAAAACTTTTTCGCGTATATACTACAAATATAGTAATGAAAAAGGCGGAGTATGGGACTGCTGTAGCAAATAAGGACAGTAAAGCATAGTACTTCATCTTCTTCCTTCCATGCAAACAGTTATTCCATTTAGGTCCCACTACCACATTCAATTTTCCGACCACTTCCTAATGAGAGTATTTACTTCTTTCATTCTATCTGTCGTTTTCAAGAACAACTTTTCTTTCCCAGCTATCGCTCCATGGTTTTCCCTCCTTGACTCAATAAGATATAACACAACAAACTTAATTTAAATTCCTGCTCTCTTCAATGTGAATCTGTCTTGTACTATACACTAGTCTATTTTCAGTTTCTCGGCCAACAAGTCAAAAAAGGACATTCGAAAAACTCCAAACAACTTTCTTTGACAACTGAAAATTATAGTAGCGGGATCCCGAGATTCTATTTTTTTGAAGGAAGGATACTAAAAAAACAGGGAGATCGTCCTTGAGAAAATAAAATGCTGATCAAATTCCAACTACATAGAACAGAACCGAAGGAAATGTAGATGGGAATCAAAGGTAAAGTTTTTACGAGAGTATTCAAGAAGAATAGACGGATATATAGGATTTGCTCCGTCCTTTCCTTTCGCTGCATTCACTTTCTCTTTGTAAGAAGTCTGACGGAGACAGACGAGCAAATACACCAAGTAATTGTAAACCAGTCAAACCCAAACGACGAACATTTGATTTTCTTTATTTCCTTTCCGAATGTCTGTCCTCAATGACTCAAGACAAAGCTGCCAAGCCGAGCCAAAGAAAATGACAAAAAAAGTTGAGACTTTTGAGCTTCTTCTCTTCTTCTCTTTCCTTGTCCTCTACCAAACACAAAGAATTCAAGAGTGAACTAACAACTGTACAACAAACAAAAACACAAAAAATAAACTGAATTCTCTTTATTCCCTTCTTTTGGTCATCCAATAAAAGGAAGCCAATGCTCTTTTCACTGGAATATGTCAAGTATATAGACTAGAAAAATTATTTGATAACTTGAAATTCAGTTAAGGGACTTGCACTTATAGTGCTATCGAACCATAACATACTACTTTCCAGTTTCCAGTAATCCATAATGTTATGCTTTTACGAAAGATTAGACAGTTTTTTTTTGGTTGAGCCTATATATCCCTTCCCTTCTATTCTAATACTATACTACTCTATCTATAAGTGCATTCTAAAACACGTGCACATTACTTCACTCCAGGACTCCAGGAGCCAGAGAAGCTACGCTAATAGATTGAGTAATACAAGCTTATAAAATGGGTCTTTTCAACTATCAAGTCTTTTGTAGTAATCCAGTAAGTTTGTTTAATTCCATGCTAAACTGGAGCTGTTTCCACTTTCTTTCTCTGGTAGACTATATAAAAGTCAGTGCATTGAAGTCACCCCTTTTCTTCCCCATTTCTTTCTTTTCTAAACACTTTTGCACATTTCGAAATTTTAAAAGACTCACAGAAGTTTGTAAAAAAATCATTTACATTGTATACATGTATTATACTAATTGTAACAGGGAATTTCTGGATATATCAGTATAGTAATATAAAATTGACTTGCAAAACTTGGAGGCACAGCTGGGACACACGAACGACACACGGCACACACCCTAATAGGAGTATGTACATGCAGACAATCTTTGCTCTTTTATGATTTAGTCATCGGTTAAACGAGAAAATTGAAAAGAATTTGTCAAGGGGAAGGAAAAGCAAGGATTTTTTTGGATGCACTTTTTCATTTTGAAAGGGAGTGTTGATTTGTTAACGCTGAAATCCAACTGAACAGCCTGGTGGGAGGGGATGAGATATATTTTGTGAGCGGAAATGCAGACAGGAAGAAAATGGAGAGAGGAAAATGAAAATTCCAAGAGAGAAAGGGAAAAGAGACTGAGAGGTCAAAATGCTTATTGATTTCAAAAGCTGTCTATGTCAGTTGTGCTGGAATAAGGTAGGCTGACTGAGAGAAGAAAGGCTTTAGTGTAATAGAAGAAATGAAGGAATTTTTGGAGGAAAGGCGATGCGGTAGAAACAGTTGGGAGTATCAGTAAAAGGAGATGAGTGAAGACAGCACGTCAAACAACAGGATCTACTTGGAAACGGTGAAAACGGTGTAGAAGTACAAGTATGGTGACTTTTTCTCTTTCTCTCACACTTTTGGCTGCTGCTCTTATGCTGTTCCTTGTCGTAGGATTTTTGGATGGAGCAAGAGATTTGGTCATTTGAAAGTCAGGGAAATAGACTAGAGGACTCGCTATTCCAGCTGAGCTACAATAAACCAGTCTACAGGGAGGAAAGAAAAAAGCATCATCGTCAAGTATGTGACTCTCAGATCCCACACAGAAAACATTTGACAAGAATGGACGGATAAATGCATGTTGTTGTGTAAAAAGATGTACGTAGACGTCCGATAGTAGAGACTAGACAGTCAAACTCGGTTCCTTCTCATAGCTTTCTATCAAAACCTCATTGCAATATATATATAAATATAGTTGACTATACAATCTAAGAATTATAGGAAACAGCACACACAAATGGCACGTCTTCTTCAAGTCCAACATCTCACTCTATGATATGACAGTGGCAGATAAGGAAAAGGATGTCGTAAGTCGTAAGAACACTGAACACATTGCTTCGTTGTATGGGAAGAAAGGACGAGGACACAAAAGCATCATGGCTTGTAGGATTGATATAGGGATTTGGAAAAAAAGACTCAATTGGAAAAGTCCAGCTTCGTCTCTTAAGACAAGAATGGAAGAAAAGAAAGCAAAGTTTGAAGTTAAAAAGGCAGTTGAGATAGAGTTGCCTTTACGAACTGAAGAGTACGAGAAAGTGCGGCGGCGAGTGCATTTTAGACTTTCTCCACTACTCTCCCCCGCCGGGCTCCTTGTGTACATTGCAATATTACAAAGCAAAAAAGTCGTCCTCCACTTTTCTCTATGACACAACAGCATTCACCACTTCTCCAACTCGCAAAGCTTTGATCTACACAACAGATTGTGGATCAAGTTAATTGAATGCGAATACTGTGCTATACAGTGGCAGAAGAAGAGAGTTTTGAAGAACCATGGGATGCGGACCACAGAAATGCTAAGGAAGCTAGATGAGCACAGAGTGAGTTGCTTACAGATTCAGTAGGAGCATGAGCTGAGCATCGTCATGGATGTATTATTGGTATGCCAGGAACCATGTAGTCGTTTGAGTTGATACGGAAGAAAAACGGTCGGAATGAGCTCGTCTTTAGCTCCCTTTTGTACAGTTACTGATCCCAGTTCCATATTGTAAGCATGACACATTGTGCAGTTGTGAAGCATCCTAATCCTGGTTTTATAGAGAATATGTGACTTGCTGGGACGGGCGATTCCCTCAAAAGCCTTTATTGGAAGTGATCGTGATGCAAAATTGGTTCCCGCACCAGATTCCCTTTGTACTAATGTGATTCCCGGAATTGCTCTTCCAGCATTACACGAGCGCAATAAGTCGTTGATGCAAATGTATCCTAACTGTTTGAAATGAAGATACATATAGTGGGGTTTGTATCCATTTGCTCCGCTTACGTCACGCCTACGGCTTCGTCAAAGGCGGAAGCATCAATGGACACTGTCACACGACGAGCTGTTGTCACAGCAACCAAACCAAGCAATTCAAGTCCATGTGCTTCCCATCACCGTTTATCCATTACATTGAGGAAAAGTGTGTCAAGGGATAAACGAGCTGTTTACAAGAGAAATTAAAAGGTCAAGTTTAATTTTAGATCCAAAATAGCTGTGTCCCCTGGGGTGGAGATAAACAATGTTTGTTGACTGCTCGCAGTGGAAACATTGGTGGCGGTGATGCGATGATGTAATTTGGGACCGAGGGAAATGAACTATACGGGCATTAGAGATAAAATAAGTACGTACATACACTGAAAGAGGAGGAAAGGAAAACTCATGTGAAAGTGTTGAAAGCATGAAGGAAAAAAGGAAGAGCAGATTGCTCCCCTTCCCTCGCTCCCGAGAAGATAAGGAATGAAAGGTCAAAAAAATGTGCGGGTCTACACCATCACACGTATACGCGAAGGAAGAGCACGGACCTGTGACGAAGGCTAGACCAGGCAAGCAGACAGGCAAGACACAAAGACGAAGGAGAAAGTGAAGGTATAATAATATGTACACGCGGGACACGAAAGTACACAATATAGGTGAGTCGTACTTGGATTTGAATGACGAAGAGGGAAACGTGTACAAAAAGTAAAAAGTAGGCACTGACTCAGAAACTGCACGACTCAATGTGAGTTTCTCGCTGGTATAGTAGGGCCAATGCTGCGGGTGACTATAGAATCTGTTCTGTCAAGTCTCCTTGCCTTGGCTTCATTGTATTTCGCGAAGAGGAAAACTGAGGAAGGAGACTCTCCCGGTTTCCAAAAGAAAAGGCTAGACCGTTCGTTCCCTTGCTTGACTGTGTGTGTGGCTCCATTGATCGTATTGCTATTTTTAGCCCGCTTTCTCCTCTTTCCCTCTCTCACTTACTCACTCGTATCTCTTCCCATGCTCACTATGCTCCCAATGACTTCTCTATGGCTCCACCAGGACCTATGAAGTCACTATACGACCCGAAACGCACCCGCCGGTCCAAGTGTAATGCAACAACAAGGCCACCGCATCAGTCTACCTGTGCAGATGACGTTGTGGCCTCCGTCTTTCCTACCTCATCATCATGAACAGCAAATGCGAAACACTCATGCATTTTCCCTTTCCACTCTTCGACGTACCTATCTACAGCAACAACAAGGACGACGACGACCTCAAAATATTCTACTTTTACATGAACCCAATGCTCGTCCTCGCAAGGCAGTCAGTCCTGTTCACCGCACTCAACAGCATCCAAGATGCAATCTAATCTAACTGTACTTTCTCCCACGAAGTAAATATAAATGTACATGCATGCATGAGTTCATGCTCCTTTCCCTTTCCCTTCTCTACTACTCCATTATAGAACAAAAAGCAAAACTCACAATATTGCTCTCATTGGCTGCAAAAAGCCGGGAATGCTTGCAATGTTTAGTCCTTTCCATGCGAGGCCCTTCTTGTCCAGTCTCATGTCATGACTCTTACAACATTATTGCTCACATCCTTTATTCTGACTAGACACACATTCTCAAACCCTTCCCTTCCCTTCTTTTCCTTTTATAGTATAGCTACAATATGTACTATAGTACTATTTTCACAACGCAATGTTGTAGGTTACGTGAACGCGACGCGAAGGACGCGGCGAGAGTGGCTGGCTGGAAAATGCAATCCAAAAGGTTCCTCTGTTGTTGGTCGTCCGTTCAAATAAGATACTCACAGACTGCGCAACGTAAATAAATAATATCTCTTTTTTCATACAAAGTCTGTAAGGCAAAGATTTGGGGCTTTCCAAAAGGAAAGAAAGGTAAGACGTTATTCCATCTAGACCAAGATATATTAATATTACTATTTCCATGAATTATGTACGCTCTACCCTCTAGCCTTGTATTGGCTCCTCAGCTTTTACGCCGCCGATCCTGAGGTCACGGTTCAACGGTTTCTCCATTTTCTCATTTCTTTTGTTACTTATGACGTTACATGTAAAGCAATACACAATTTAACAAATATGCTATATTTAATCTTTAATATTGAATGTTACTATTTCACAAACTTGTGTCCAGAGAAAAAAGGTTGGAAAAAAAAGTAAAAAGCAAAAGTTGGAAAAAAAACTGGAGCCGCTCCGCGCGTGAAAATAAGAAAGGGGCCATGGGGCGTCTAATGGGAGAGTGAATTGACGCTCGATTACTTGCACTTTGAAGAAAATATCAAAATTTGAGGAATGTGAAAAGCCGTGGTAGACCCTGCGGGGAATAACTGTTTTTAAAAACAACAATATAATGGCATATGGCCAGGGAAGAAAGCGGGGAAATGGAAGGTACGTTTTACGTATGTAGGTGATCAGGTGAGTTTATCAAGTGCATGAGAACGGGAAGACGGTGTCTCGGGAGCTGAGAGGATGAGGATGACTCTTTGGCTCTCCGTCGTTCCTCCACCCAATTATGACAATACAAATGGGGAGATGTGGAGATATCAACGTGTATTTATGACAACGTCCGCCGTCTGACAAAGTTGTGTGCACGCTTCCCTTGGATGAAGACGCATGGGCTGTAATGTACGAACCAAGACCTTTGGCACACATCTACAATGAATCTGGGACTCAGCACATGCAACATTGCAAAGACTTCATGGGAGAAAGCACGTTTCATTTCCAACCTGCATGTTACGACGTCACTACTCTTTCTCTCGCTTTCGCTTTCTCTCTCTCTCGTCGTTCACTCCTCTACTTTTGTGTACATTTAACGAGTCACTCACTTTTAAAACTCAAAGCCAAAGCGACTCTTCTTCTTCTTTCACGCCTCTTCTCTACACACGGCGCACTTTATGGAGGCTTGCCTTTCCATAAGACTCCCACTATACGCTCTAGGTTATATCAGCTCGTCTCCCCGTACAGATACACACATTTCGTTTTCTTTTGACAAAGTTTAATGAATCGATGAATTAATTTGATGAAAGTGACAATGGCACTCTTTCCACTTATTTTCCCCCTTGAACTTTTGCTCCAATAACTCCAGAAACACTTTTATTGCCGAGTGTGTTGGGAACATGTGTAAGCTATAAAATACATAATCTTGTGTTGCCACATGTGTGAGAATTCACACATTCGGCAAACTGCACGGATTTCAATGGTAGGACGCAGAACAAGTATGATATGAGGACTATGTCTTGGATGATTATGTACATTTGCGTATGTGCTAAGTGGAACCTCTGCCTCCTGAGAATCCTGGGTTTTTTCGACTATAAACCATGCTGTCCATGCTTCCCCAGACACAAAGGCAAGAGACACAATTGAGGTCACACGTGTTGGAGGAAAAGACCGGGCTAAAATAAGAAATATGCATCGCATCTTGTGTCCATAAACATGAGAGATTTATCATCCCACGTGCAAACTTTATGCGGTGCATATTTCCCCAGTTGTATTGTTTTCAAAAGGAAGTCATTATACAGTAACATAGCATCCAGCTTTCAACAAGACACACTTTCACTGCATTGCAAGGACGACAGACGGAACAGGAACAGGGAGCGGAAAGCCGCCACAAAAGTTGTTGTTGTGTGTTGTTGAGTCGTTTGGACCAAGATCCAAGTTATTTACACAAGTACTTGTGTATAAGAAGATAAGATGTAATCTGCACAAGTTTAATTACACTATAATTTTTAAAAGCGAGCTAGATTAAGATTAATTTGCTAGATGTGTGTAGTGGGTTATAATTTTATAAATGTGAGAATAATAGATATTGTATGAATATAGAGAGTATAATTGTAAGAAGAGGAGAACTGAAGGGAAAGAGTAGATGATTTGAAGGTAAGGGAAACAGGAAGGTTGCATTATGATATGTTATGCATTACAAAATATGTGGACATAAAAAATGTAAGTGAAGGGAAGGGGAAGGAAAGAGACAAGAAAGACAAGTGAGTCGGTGTGTCTGTTTTGTTGTTTGGGTTTGGGAGTTGAGGAGCTGGTGGAATGACGGGACATATGGAACGAGAGAAAGAGTGACTGTGAAACTGAATACGGAAATTATGGTTGCTCGACTCCATTCACGTTGGAACGATTTACATTAACGACCGCACAACTTTCTTCATACACTGGTTCTTTTCGGGAGTCTCATCTCAATTTCATGAGCCGTCTCTACGTGTCACTCATTCCTTGCGTCGAGCAAACCAATCAAATCTCTGTGATAGTAGTTTTTATTGAGGCATTCGGAAGAAGAAAAGGAAACCTTCCTGTCTCTTCTGACTCAGAGCTCCCGCCTCTCGATACTCTTGATTAATCGCAATCAGAATTTAAAGAGCCGCTGAGGTGTACGGAAAAGACCATAAAATTGAAATGGTCTTTGAAGTCCTCGCTTGTCCCCGCACACACGGAATCTCATGAATCCTCCGTCTCTCAAATATTTTGTGGAGACAAAAAAAAACCCGTTTCCTGGTTTCTTCTTCTTTTTACCTTTACTCACTCATACTTTACTTGTTATACTATCAACTTCTCATATATGCAACACATTGAGCACCTCTTCCTCGTCGTCGTCTGCTGCAGACTGCTTAGGCAATAGACTGTGCAGCTTTGCTTCCTCTTCGTATTCCTCATCTGTCGAGAACTCTTTCTCACACATACACACACATTCCTGCACACTCGTGTGTGTCGTGTCGTCTCAGTCTCATCTCGTCTTTCTACCTGCGCAATAACGGAGCGTGAAGCTCTAGAGTGCCAGAACCAGCACCAGACCGATTGGTTGCAGATGGTTGTCTATATATGGGCTTAATCGACTCACGTAAAGTTTCTCAATTGCCACTCGTCACAAGTAATGGAGCCTCAGGTTTGCCTGTATGACAAGTCGGCTTCTCCGGGCATCACTCACGAAAGATACGAAGCAAAGTCTTCCCGCCGCCGGTTCCTTTCCTTCACTTCCTACTATCTCACATCCTTTTACTAGGAAATCCTCCTTTTCCTTTTCCGCATTCCCTTCTTCTCCCCAGACATCCAGCTCTATTTTCCCTCATCTCTTTTCTCGCTCCTTCTTCCTGTCTATTTCCATACAACTTTGGAAAACGCCGCTTTCCCCGCTCATCCTTTCTCCTCATTCCCTCATATACTAACAATCTCCATTCTTCCGCCAGCCTTCGTCAACGTCAACGTTCCTATCCACGCATCTCCAGGAATTACACTGTTTAATGACAATCAAATGGTTCGTATTCGTATGCTTCTGACTTGATTGCGCTCTGACTCTTCAGCAACCAAGAATTAGGTTACTCTTTCCAACTGATTGCAGCATCATCATTCGGGATGCAATCCTCGCCAAATCATGCTCTTTCCTCTACTCACAACTTTGTAATGAACGTGGACAACTCTGGACTGGATCGATTAGACAAGAACAACCATACCCGAAGCACATACCGTACGAGAACTTACACATATGTGGACAGCTATATACTATGTTTCTGCGTGCACTCACTCAACAGTTCTTGCTTTTCGTCAACTTTCCCACATGAAACCACAAATTTTCACATTTCGTGATACACGACTCTCTCCAAAATTGGTCAGTCATGAAAAGAATCCACAAAACTACTCCTACAGTCCAATTTAGGACCCAAACCATCACAGAACTTGCACTAATTCCCACCAACGTTATTAATTAGTCAAAGAAATAATTAGTACATATGCTTCGAACCAAACCAAACTGGCACAGTTTCACGACGTTATACGATTTCTAAAAACAAGGCTTGAAAAAATCAAAATTCATTAAGTTCATTATGGTTTATTATAACCTCTAAGCTTGATTTTTGAGAAATGTAAACGTTTCCAGTTTTACGCTGGTAACAATAAACTGGTTTTGGATTTGGTTTTCAAATGTCAAACTTTTTCTATTTTGTTTGCATGCCCCAAAAAGTTGCCAACATTGCAACTATATACATATAGTACAGCGTTTTGCATTCAGTGCGCAAAAAAAGGATAAGGAAAGTGAAATTTTGTCATAGTCACAGGTCAAAAAACAAGATCGGGTATAGTTGGATAGCTGTGAGTACAACGATGAGTGTTGTGAGGGAAGGCAGGGAAGGGTTGGAATGTTTTGACTTTTGTCTCATTTCTCTTCACACTTATGTGACAGATATGAGAGTGAAGACGTCCAGCGATCCGCCTTTGTCTTGTCACCATTTACACAAGAAATTTAGGAGCTCCCTGGTGGCCAACATGGCCCACAAAGTTTTTGGGGCAGACGCAGACTTGAGCGGAAAGATGTACATGGAATAAATATCATAGTGCTGGGTAGGGTATAAAGAGAAGACGCGGTGGAAGTCGTTCAAATTATCAATACATAAAAGATAGATCTAGATCTAGTAGAGGATACTTTGCAAAGTCCTATCGGGCACATCTTGATAGAAACCGCGGAAGCGAGCGTTGCGTTGCAAGTTGCAAAGTGAAATTGTGCTCTGGTAAAACCCGACGTTTCCTTTGACTCTTGAGGCCGAGGAGAGTTGCTTCTCTCTCGACACTATGCTCATTTCACTAAAGCGCCAAAGACACTACTCTGGACTCCAATGTCCAATGGCCCCAAAGTGAGAGTTTTACTAGAGTTTGGATCAAGGGACTATGTCGCGAATATATAGCGCGAGCAATATATAGGGAAAGCGAAAGGATTCCAGAGAAACAGCAATGCAGCACGGGGTTGAACAAAATTCACTGACTGAGATGCGGATTCGCAGACTTACTAAAAGCCTAGGAGCCATGCTGTTGTTGTATAGCAAATTGCAAATGGTCGGAGGAAGAACAAGCTGGAGTATTACGTTTTCGGTTTAGCTCCTATAGTTCCTAGCACTATTATGTTTAGCAAAGCTGTCTTCTTGTGTGACTCTGGACTGTGACTGTGACTCTACTTATCTTCCGTGTCCATCAAGGACCCAACCGAGTATATCCAGCCTAGAGTTGGCCTTTGACTCTCCGCCTAATGTCACTTGGCCTAGTCCATCCCACGAATGCTTTTTGGACGACTGTGCTACTGTACTTCTGTCCTCCGACCTAAACTGAAAGAGAAGGAGAAAAGGGCAGAGAGAGAGAGAAACCAGCTGGAATCAATCTGATTCAAAGTGGAACGACGACTTGATTTTGATGGGCGCATCCTAGTTTGTCTTGTGACAGATCGGTAGAAATCTGTGAATGCCAGGATTTGGAAGAGGCAATTTTAAGTGAAAAGGAACTTCTGTCTTCTCTTTGTTTCTACTCTGGAAGAAGAAAAAGACGACGACGACCAGAGAAGACAAGACCAGACCAGGGCAACACCACGGCTTCTCTTTGTCAAAAGAAATGTGCACCAGTCCACTACTCACAGTCACAGTGCCAGAAGAGTCGAGGCTGTGGTTCTCTCCTTCCATAGTCCTATAAGTCGTAATAACACAGCTATTCCCAGGATTTTCGTTCCTATTCCTATATAAATACCGAACGGAACTGTCTATAGGTAATGTGCCTGAAAAACATCTTCTGTGTGCGGACTTGAAGGCACATTCACCATGAAACGGAGAAAAGCTCATTCTTTCCCGACTCAGAGTCCAACTTGATTGATGCGAGTGGCCAATAGGACAAGTCAACTTGACTCGGCGTTTTGTGCAGTGTGCACTGTGCACTCGCCTTTTTTTTCATTCACCTGACTCCATATTATCAACACTAATACTGAAGCTAGGAAACAAACGGATGCTCGGTTCACTACAAGTTCCACTTCATGTTTTATTCACATCGTTATTTTTTTTACTTTTTCGTTCTTCCGCTCTCAACTCTCAGATACAATCATTTGACCCACGTAATGTGACGCTGATTCAACCTGAATACTACATAAGACAGTTGATCCAATAATCCAATCAATGTATTACACATTCACCATTTCAAAGCCATAGTAGTTTTTTAAATAGTATCAAACCTTATAAATTAAAAAATACAATCCAGTTAAAATCACTATTAGTACACGTACTATATTTATAATGTATTACAATGCATTTTTTTAGAAAATAGAATACCAGGCATAACCAGAGGAAAAAGACAAGAAGAAGAAGAAGAGTTTTTTCTAGTTGGATGGATGGAATGAGGGAGAAAGCAGGGTTTTTATTGCAATGTGGAGAAATGAGGTTTGATTGTGTACAGACAAAACTGGGCAGAGTGGAGCATTCATTGATCCTTCTCGTTTCTTGAAGTGAAACTGCTCTCTGCGGAAATGAAAGGGAAGCAGAACAGCTATTACGAGAAGAAGAAATAAGAAGGGCAACGGTAATAACAGGATATTATTGCTTGGCTTATCTTGTTAAGAAGAATGTGTCGGAATGATCACAAATCCCAATTACGTGTCTGTGTATTTGTGTGTTTCAACGTATCTCTCTCTTTTTTTTGGGTGGTGAGAGAGTGCATAACTTCTTCTTCGTCCTTCCTACCTTTGATGTTACTAACCACATTAAATTGAGGAGGAAAATATAAGGAGTTGGTCCACTTGCTTCAGCTTTCTTCCATGAGAAGTGCGCTTAACCACTGCATCATCATCCTCATCATCTCCGTCATTTCTTTCCCCTCTTTCTTCTTTCTTTCTCATCCTTCTTTCTTTCATTCCTCCTTTAACAAAACTAATAAACTCCCTAGCGAGAAACAAGTGCACATTTTCTCATTCAATGACTTTGGCCGCAGTGCATGCAAACCTTTCCCGGAAACCTTCAGGCCATAACAGCACAGAAACACACAAAAAATCCTCTTTTTTTCTTTTGATCCTCCTTTCACTCGCTTTTTCTCTCGTCTTCTCCTACACTTTTGGTAGTGTTGTGTACTGTGTACGTATAATAATACTTTTTTGCGAGTGTTTCTCCCCTTGGCCTCCTACAAATCATCAACTTTAAGCAATATTGCGTGTACTAAAAGTAATCTTGTACAGTTACATTAGGTTAGGTTAGGATCTTTACAAATTACGCTGTATCTCACTGTGTATGCATATGCACATTCAAACACTCCGATTCCGTCACTCTCTGAAAAGTACCAAGCATTTCAAATTCAAAAGCAGTTTTGTACGGAAGTATGAAGTATGATATAATCTGGAGAAACGCTTTTGTGCACCACTTAAGTTATCTCTTGTGCATTCAAGATTGCATGGCATTTTCTTTCTCGTTTCTCGTTCCTCAGCTTTTGTGATTGTGCCACACATTTATAGCGTATGTGTCTGGGAGAATCTGCATTCTGCATTCCATCGTGGGCAGACTTTGCTTTTCGTTTATTTGTTTTCTCCTTATTTTTAAGCGCGAGGAAAGAACACGGACGAAGAGGAAGTCGTAGGAGTCAGTTTGCTCTAGTTGATCACTTCCGTTTATTTTCTTTCCAGCTCCCTCATGTTTTTTTGAAAATATGTACGTAGTACTTACAAGCTTACATGCTTAATTCTTCGCAATAAGGTTGTGTCTGGAGTGTGTACAGTGCACTTGGCAAATCATTTCATGCAAATGTATCACTTTCCACGGTTATCTGCATGCGTTTTATGAGTCACACCCACAAGGACACCACACCGCACAGTTTGTCATGTTGTTGTGAACAAGGTACTGTATGGCTTATATTTCTACGCTGTTCATAAAATTATCTTCGCATATGTTGTTGGCTCCTCTAGTGAAAAACTGGGACATGGACGGCACAGGTAGCGCTGGACTGTAATAGTAGCGTACAAAGTTTAGAATTTCGTGTGTGAGTGAGTCTCGTAGGATGCAACTTGTGCCATAATAGGACACACACGAAATCTGTACGCTCCGAAAAAACCAAGGGAATGGAAGGAAGGAACATAAAAAGTTTTATTTTTGCTGGGTTCGCTTTTCTCAACTCACCTTGCCACTTGAAACCATTAGCATAAATAAACGGCGAGGAAAACTGCATAAATATCATGATAACGTTTTAAGGGAAGTTAGCACAACAAGGCAAGGTTTGTCTAGTACAAAATGACTTGGAAAATACTGTCGTGAAGACAAAACACAACGAGTTTCCCATTTTTTATACTTGGTAGTGGTGGAGCCATATGGTGATTTCACCTGTGCCTATGAGACTCATGTGTAATAAAAACCAATGGAAGAAACAAGAGAGAAAAAAAGTGTTTTACAAGGGAAAGGACACGTTACCCGTTTTTCCTTCAGAGTTGGAGGTTGGAGACGAGCAGCGTTTTATACTAGTATGTAGGCAATTTGAGCCGTGGTAATCATAAAGTATACTCAGCGAGGAGAATGTCTCTTCTTTTAGTATTGCGAATCCTGGAAATCTCACTCGCTACTTACAACGCGCATTTGCATACACACTACGAAGGAATGAAGGAGCACAAGGACTAAAAACACGGACCAGTATAAATTAACTAGCTGGACGTAATTACCCAATATTCAGCTACCATTCTCTCCTTTTTGCACTCCCTGCGGGTGCGAGCATATGCGGTGAAAATCAAAAGCTGCAGCACTATAAAAATTAAAATGTACAAAATTTTATGAAACCATTTTCTATCCACGTCATTGCAGTAGTGCGAATATTTTGCAAAGAAAACTGTACGTTCTTTATTTGCTTTGTATAAACGCTTTCAATGGTATTTTTTCTAACATTCTCTATAATACCAGTCATTGTGAAGAAACTGTGCTTTCACTTTTTCATAATTAGCTCTTTTTTCTTTCTGAATAAAAGAACAATTTTCTTTTTATGAACATACATTACGTATAGTCGGTATAAGTATATTTTCTAACACTTTTGAATGTCTGTTACACTGTCGACATTTTCCATTAAAGAGCCGTGTACACCGATGACTTGTATTAAATCACATTGGGAAAAGTGAAACGTAAAAAAATCTACATCAACTGTGTACAGAGAGCAGACTTTTGGAAGGAGAAAATGGAGAATGTGATTATTTCCTCGTTCTTATTCATGAGAAATGGTGAAGCGGGAAAGACGTCTTTTTACACTGTATAAAAACGGGAATCCGAGTGCCGATTTATATGCTCTCAACGATTCAAAACACAGGAAGTCGTGCATTTTGGAAGGGAATTGAGAGAACGTGAGAAGATCAGCTGCATGCGAATGACGACGAGAGTATCAAGTCAAGTTAGCCTGCGTATGATCACTTTGGCTATTGCATTTGAATTTTTGCAACTTGCAGTGTCCACGACACGAGAAAAAGTCACCCACGTCAGCGTCAGCGTTCTCCTCTGCTGCACATGTTTTGAAACGTGACGTCTCACATTGGAATTCAACATTTCACCTGAATTTCAAAATTCGTCTATTCCTTGTTCGTGATGTCACGAGCTGCAGTACCAAGTCGTTCCATGACATATTATATTTTTGTCATGTGCACAAATACTGGACGAAGGAGAAGAAAAAATGTAATCGTATAGTCGTGTTTTTTTTAGTTGGAAGTGGAAGTCAGAAGGGATAGAGAGAGTGTGTGATATTTATTTGCGCAAACATTGCAGAAGGAGAGGAAAGAGAGGATGAGAAAACGTTTAGCAGCTAGTGTGTGATTAAATTTACGACCTGAGTAGACAGAGAGACTCGGGGGCAGACACAGACAAAAGGCAGATGAAGGGCGGACAGTAAGTGTGGAAGAATTACGCGGAAGAAGAGAGAAACTGGAAGCAGAACTTCATTCTGGAGAGATCAATAGTTTTCTTCCGGCTGGATAAGTGGATCCATAGGACATTGCCAGTTGAGTCCTATTTAGAGGCCATGATAATTACTCCGATTTGACGTATCGCTCCAGCGCCAAGTGAATACTGATGCACTCACTCCTAATGAAGTCACGCGCAAGCAAGGATGACTTCCCCGTTTCCTCCCGCAACACAACCTCAACAACAGTCATAAATAGCATTCAACTTCCCGGCCCGGCTCTCAATTCCTTCCGTTTCCCAGGCCAGGGTTCTCCTTAGCTTTTCCCTTTCAAAATTTGATATACAAATTATACAATATATAATACTGCTTTGTAGTATAGCATCAAGTACAACTCATCACTATACTCCTATATACTGACTTTTGTAAAAGCATTCCATTTCATTATGGCGAATGTGATTCACAAATCCTGGCGAGAAGAGACCAGACACACACAGACGCGTCCGCCAGAAATGCAAAGAAACGCATTTTTAATTTGCCTTTTCCACGTTACTCAAAGAAGCAGGGGAAAAGTGTAAGATGAGCATAAATCATTCCGGAGGCTCAGGACGGGTATATTCAAGTGAGTTAAAGAGAGGAACAAGGGCGCTTTTTCAAAAGAAGCAATAACTCAAATGATAATTTGACAGTAGCAGTTTCACCTACATCTCATTGTGCCAAACGCCGGAGGGCGATGTGTACTTTCGCAATAGATACTTTGAATCGTTCGTTTGATTGGGATTTTGCATAAGCACGTGCTCGACTCAGACACTCAGTCTCCGACAGATCTGAATGGGTTTAGGGAGAGTTGGATATTTAGTGCAGTGTTGAAAGTCCGTCGGAACACATAAATGTTTATGAGAAAACGTCATTTCGGAACACGGACATGGACAATGTCATGAACCTTCCTATTTTTATGACTTTGGAATGGAATGAGCTAAAAACCCTGTGGGATGAGGTGAGTCAGAGCAATAATTTGCGTAGAGGAACGTTCCTCGGATACGTATCACCAATCGCCGTATCATCATCCACACGTATATACACGTGAAGCATACATCTATGTAGTGAATACAGTCGAGTGTAGTGTTATGCTATATACTAAATGTTATTATTATGGGCCAACACCCAAAAAAATAGTTTGAGTACATAACGAAATGGTGCAAAGTGGTACCGCACACCATTCATTTTGTGATGCATTTGCTGCTCAATTATCACGCTGCTCCTGCTTGCTACTGGTTTTTGGTCGTTGCTCTTCTCACTCCTTTTCCAATAAAAGGACGAGTCTTTTCCTCGGATGGACAATGCGTGTCTTCCGTGAACAATGTGTGGCTGTTGAGTTATCCTTGCGTGTAAAAGTCTCCTCGTCTATTCTTGGGTTGAGCCATTTCCTCCATGTTGAGCTCGGACTTGCAAGTCCATAAATACTGCATGAATGATCCATTGGAGTTGAGTTCTATAGTCCACATTTTCTCCGAAAAGGAGGAAAGACAAACTATCTCAAGAAGACTCAGGGTTCTTCACCGCTGCTCCACCGTCACCACCACTCCTGCTCAAAAATAGTATTTCCAGCATCTTCACCTGCAAACACAATGGATTCTTCCTCGATATGTGCGGTGCAGAGCCTGGAATTGCCAATCGTATGGAACACATCTGTCAACCATAACCATTGCCCACTTGTCAAAATCACCTTGGAGCAAACTTGGCGCATTAGCACACCCGCCTTCCCTGTCCTTTTGTGCTCATCATGACATGGAAAACCCTATAAAGGAATGCTATCACACTTTGTCATCTTCAGCAAAAACCACTAATACAATTTGAAATCATTTATGGGCATTTCAATTGCATATACTATCATTGGAGAGAAGAGAAAGCTCCGTTTGAGGATCCGAGTTTGAATTGTAACAGGGGCGAAAAGGGGGAATCCAGTGACAAGAGTGGATGAAGACCACCGGCTTTTAGTACACGTACACGGAGACAATTATTCGTGACGACGTGGTTGCTTAATAAGTTTACAGTCGGAGGAATCCCTACGGAGGCAATATCGGCTATTAGAGTGTACCATGCGAAGGTGTCACGTAAAGAGGAAAGATAAAGATGCTCCCGGACATGCAACTTTATATTGTGTTCAGAGCGGTGCGGAGCGGAACGAGGCAGGAGGCTCCAGAACAGAAACAGAACACACTTTTTATAGAAAGTATTAGAAAGTTGTGCGAGCACGGGGCAGAGGAGAGAGCATATGCCAGTTTTCCCCAGCCTTGTGTAGTTGGCACAAGTGTGTTTCGTTTCCTTTTCCCACGCCATAAATTGACTATCCGCTCCTCTCCTCATAGGCATTTGAGTAACAATGGAACAGGAATGTGAGTGTGGATTTGGATTCACCAAGGCTCCTGTCAGGGCACCCGCATCCACCAACTTGGCGGGCGGAGACCTACTCTATTCTGATTAAGCATTTGGTTCCATGTGCACCTTTGCTATTCATGTTTCCATAAATCTGAGTTCCACATAATTTTCCCTTGTATGCACTGCATATTATTCCATACGTTGGATTAGTATTCCAGAACTGATGAAGCAGAAGGCTCAGACTGGAGCCAAAAGCCTATGGCTTTGGCTCCCTCAACGCTCTAGCCGAAAACATTCATTTGATTAATTTTTGGGTGGTGACCGCTAGTTCAGTGGGCTCGCCAATGTGGTTTTTTTCCTAGAATCTGATATCTGACAGACCAGGTGTGTATCTGTGTGTACGCATGACGGAAATCTCATTAGAGAATGAAAAGCAAAGGAAAAGAGTTATTTTAGGACTACAAGGCCGTCAGCCGTCATGTTGTGAGAAGAAGGGCCCATATTGACCTATCTGTCCCTGGTTGGTTCGTGACGTAGATTTGTGCACATACGTATAATGTCATGCTATGCTGCACACACAAACTAATGCTATCACTTTGAGGAGACGGAAGCCAGAAGAAGAAGAGAAAGACAGAAGAAGCTTCTTCTTTCGTTTATTGAGGTAAAGGTAAAAGCAGATATTATAGTGATAGTGTATAGTGGTGGAAACGGTTTATCTTGGCATGTGTTTTGTAATAGTTTAGTAGTAGGAAAAGGGCAGGAGATTCTCCGAGCTGGAGTTAATACAGGGAGGTAGAGAAAGTAAGTGAGAGGAGAGGGAATATAGGACACAGCCTCATTTCAGTTCGATGCGGCAATAGGAAGACGGGAAGTGTAAGTAAAAGTGATAGCGGGAGAAGAAGAGAAGGGAAGGCGAAGGCAGACGGCGAGAGAAAGCCCCATGTGTCTCGTTTACGGAAGTTCTCTGATAGAATTGAGCAAGATATCAGAAGGAGACCGATCCAACCAAAATTCATTGCATCCACCGTCCTGATTTCACCTATTCCACCTCACAATCAACTGGAGACGCTATCATGGGAACCCAACTTTCGCCGTTTCTAATCCTGTTTATTCTTTCTTCTTCATGTTTCTTGAGCAATTCTAAGATCTCTACTGGAGCGAAGAAACCCCTTTGTGCCTTCTCCAGGATACAATGCTTCCTTCCTTCATGCTTTGATACTCCTCAGAACATCATCGTCTGACGAGAACTAAAGTGGAGCTCCAACCAACTTCCTTCGTATTCCAGGTAGACACAAGACCATCACTTTCACCACCACTAGTATACTATCATATGTGTTCACTCCAAAAACTCAATACAATCCTCGTCATATACTGAAGGACACCAACCAGAACAGACCAAAAACCTTATTGCATAATACTTTCTCTCTCCTTCCCTCTCCCTTCCGCACAACTACACACACGCACACAAGACACACACAACATAGCATTCATCAAATCTGCTCTTCCTAGTCTCTCGTCACTAGTCGGCAATGTAGCCAGCAACTTTTGATGAATGCCAAAGTCAACACAAGCGGCTTTCAAGGAAATTATCATTTTCGACTCCTGCTATGTACACTTTGTTATAAATTATAAACTTCCACATTTCCAACTTCCAATTTGAAGCATCAGGGGAAATGCCAAGTACATAATTCAAACACTATAAAGATGACACAAATTCACTCTACACTAACCACCAAATAAGGCACTGAAGATGGACCATACCATAGTAAACGTACGTCCATGCCAAGGTAATCGATCATTTTAATTCCGCGGTTAAAATAAATAATAAAAATATTTAAAATGAAAAGCGAAAAAGTTCATTAGCGAATGTATGAATGACTGAAGAAACGAGGAATGAAGGAGATTTGGGGAAATGAGGGAAGCGAAAAGCGGAGCTTAAAGCTTTATATTGCGTTGATCCGAAAGACAAACTGAATGTTGAATTGATACAGTGGAATGGAGTGTTGAGAGCCCAACAATCCATTTATGGAATTTTGATGAAGCGCTGGTGAGTGTAAGTGAAAAGGACCTCCTGTGAAAAGGGCATTCGAGTTATATTTGAAGAGATTTTGAACGTTGGCTTGAACCCCTGGACGGACTTTCTCCAGAAGAGGAGTCGATGAAAAGGAAGACGTTTATCACTTGAAGTGAACTAGCGGAGTGCACTCATCTTTGGAGGCAGGATGGAGAGCGGAGCCAGAGACTGTCCACTTACTATCTCTTTCCGTTGCACTCAACAAGGACTTGAAAGCTATCAGTATATCAGTAATGTCAACAAGGAGAGATGCTGTGTCTCCTCCAAATCTTGGGAGAGAAAGTCAACAAATGAAGGGGCGATGGGAATGCAATGGGAATGGTGTGGCGGGGCTCGCGGGTGATGGTGAGTGAGTGAGAAAAAGAGAAAGTGCGAGAAAAGGATATCGTCGACAGGAAGATGGTCAAAAGAAAGGTCAGGACTGCTCATGCATCTCCTCAGAAAAACACCAGGAACGGTGATGATAGCATCGATACGGCTTTGACTCTCAATCACTTCCTCACTTTTCCTTTCGTAAGCCAAGTCCATCAAGCGAATTTATGAGCAAAGTTTCTAACTATTTCCACTGGACCTCATTATATGGACAAAGTTACGTTTTCCCCTCTACTCGTGGCCTATGGCCGAGCAGTCATTTCTCCTACCCCTCCACAAGATAAAACTATAGAAAAACTATCATACGTACATACTCTCCGCTCGTCCCATTTCAGTAGAAGTCCTTATACAGCACTACTTTTCTCTCATGAGCATCATTCGGCTCCATGGCATGGCCAAAAACCAAAGGTTTCCGCTTTCTTTTGATATTCTAGTCTGTAATTTATGATGTGAAATATTCTTTTTGTGCTTCTTGTGCTGCCTGCTCTCCTCTCGCCTCCAGCTCCTGCATCTCTGCTCCTTATTAAAGGTTCTACCAGCTTGTTGGTTTGCTCCTTTCACTACTCAGCTCACTACAAGAAGTCACGGCATACTTTAGTACGCACAGTGTTTGATAAACCATGTAGTGATTGTGGTGGTCCTAGCTCATGGTTCACAATTTTAGGACGTCCTCTCCCGTTCAAATCATCATTGCGACTTTGTGACTTGTAACAAGAGCGACAGCGGCGGGTGTCAAGAAAGACGACTCTTCTCGTCTTCTCTCAAACAAGTCGTGTTGATTGGGGCGGAAGAGTAAATGCGTCGTCATGTCTTCATTTGGTACAAACTCTTACAAACTCATATGAATTAGTTGTGACACTCTGACTCAGTCAGACGCAATGCTGCGAAATTGTATGCAAACTCAATAATATAAACGTACACACAGAAACAGAAGTTGAAATGGCATAGAATAGTACTTGTTTCGTTGCGGAGCATGAACATGTAACAAATTGTTGTTATAGAGTAACTAGTAGGACAAACTGTTTGTATATGACTAGCAAGAGGTATAGGAATGCAATTTTCCGTGGTTGAGATGCTAAAGTGCTCTCGTGAAGGCAATTTGGAAAGCCTCAACCGCAGTGTAGCCCTGTCTGCGGGTTCACTTAATAGTGTTTAATATACGGGAATGAGAAAAGGCGACGACGCCGGGGACAAGGACAGTTTGAAGTCGGGAGTCGTAACGGGAGGCGGGCAAAGGAGAGAAGAAGGGAAAGGAAGCCGGTGCCGGTTTATCAAATCGGACAAAAGTGCGTGCAACTTAAATGAGAGACACTCCATTTGCTTATGGAGTCATGATTTGATGAGGGAAGTGGACGAGACGAGACGAGACTCGTCCATAACTATAATAATAATACTACGAAGGGTACTACGCATATAGTAGGCGAGTGTAGTAGACGTCAAGTACTCGTAGGTACATGTGATGGAATGTAGTGCATACATAGTACGTGGTTTGAAATTCTTTTCACTCAAGATTTGAGGTTTAGGTTTCGTTACTCGTGGACCTGAGTGAGTGGAAATGGAAAGCACTCACGGCTCTCTCCCAAAGCGACTCAAAGATTCATAAAGCCGAAATAAGCGGGGAGGTCATTAGGCATTCTTGCATCAATTTCTCATTCCTTCCACGGAGAAGCCACTTACTCATTTTCTCAGTAACTCATCCTTCTCCCATCCGTGGAGAGTGGACCACATGCGTCACGAGAGAGGCCACAATGTTCTCTTCCCTGCTTTCTCCACGTACATCTCAACTCTTGGTCTTGGTCTTGACTGTGTCTTCTTCGTTTCTGCCTGCTTTCTGTAGTAACTTGCTCGTTTCGTCGTTTCCCTCCTCCAGATGCTCACATTCAACTCTCTTTCTCATCCCAGCTCAACTAGCGCTCAGGATGTTTGAAAAGTGAGTCTCTCTATAGTAAATAGATTCACTGACAGTGCAAACAGTCTCAGCTTGTGGTCCTAACATGAGGTAGCGAAGGTTCTTTTCAAAATCTACATATCATCACTTTCGTCTCGTCTTCTCCTTCTCCACTTCTTCTCAGCTTTAGCAGCCCTGGCTCTGGTTCTGTTACATTTTGACGAGGAGCCCTCAAAAATCTTTCACCTCTTACGTATAGCACTTAGGTCCATAAAGGCCCAATGCTTCTCCATCTCCTTCCTTCCTGCAAAGTGAATGCTGTTGTAACGTTACTAACACTAATCTTAGAGAAAAGTGGGATAACGGCGCACTCTTCATCCCATTGCCTCCACACCGGCTGATTTTGACAAGAGGGATTTATGAGTCTTAAAGTACGCTTCTGACTCGAAGGTTAGCCTTCCAAATCCGAGCTGACCTCCTCGTCTTTCCTCCACCATCAACTGTGATTGAGGTCTTGTTTGTGCTTCCAGAGCACAGAGCACGGAACCATCCATTCCTATACTTGCCCAACGTACACATTCTCCACGGTGAAAGCAATGTAGCTAGTGGGTTACAACATGAATGGGACTTGGGACACATTGAGATGAGAGCACCTTTGGACGCCTAGCCTCCAGTTGGCAGTTTAGTTGGTCGGATCTTCGTTTCGCGTTTCGGAGTTTGGATACGCAACTCACTGCGATGGGATGGGATGGGATACCATGCCATGCGAAAAGTGGGTTTCCAAACTCGTCTCTACTTTACTTTTCTACGTATACTTACTTACTACACGTAGTAGTAGTCCACCACGTTTGCGTTTGTTTAGCCGATGAACTTAAAAGGGAGTTGGAAGGAGTTACGAGCTGCTGAAGATATTGAACAATGGCTCCCAAGACACTCATAGGTCACCCGAATAAACTCACCCTTCGCTCCAGACTTCTTTGTTCCAGTCTGGAGCGTATCGTCTCCCATGCACAACCGAACAAGTACTGTCAATACCCACGGCCCCATTGTGACACAAAGTTTTCACATCTTCCCAAGTCCATTTCCAAGTGTGTCCTACGTTCTACCTGAACAGCTGCCCGAGGGTTCATTTAAAATTTGCATTTTCTTCCTTTTCCACGCTTCCCATGTTTCGATGTTTCCCAGCTTGTGAGGCTATACCCATAAGCATAACCCATAACCCACAGTTTGCAGTTGTATGATATACAGCTCCTTGCCAGGGCCATTTTGTGCATTTCGGCGTTCATTCTATTTGTGTCTGTTCTCTCTCGGTGTCTCTCACTTTCTCTCCGAGCCAGAATGTGGAGGACAATGTACAATATAGAGAGAACATTGGAGATTTCACGATACAAGCCATGTCCATGAACAAGGAAAATCAAATCAAATGCGCAGCTTCTTAGCCCAAGGGAGACAACGGAAAGGAGGACGTAGTTGGACAACAAGATTTCCCTCAGAACCACACTAGATTTGCTTGTTTCGCAGACCAAATCTGATGCAATCAAGGATTCAAGAAGACTTTCAGAATTCAGAATATGTGGATGTGAAGTTGTTGGCGGGGTGGTTCGTCCGTATTACTGTAGATTGAATGCTTACTCCGTATTATAAATTATTCCTTGTATGTCATCATGCTCCTGCCCTGCACTCGGATTTGTCTCTTTCGTCTCTCGTCTCCTTCCGCTACCACAGACATACCAGATACTACATAATATCAAATGTGCATGTACAGTACGGCAAAAATGCAAACATGTGATGTGAATGCAAGAAACTGTGTCGTGAAATTCGAGTAGATGGGAAAAAGTGGTTGGACCCCACACAAAATTCAGAGTCAGGTGGAAATTTGCCTGAAGATTACTATTACAACCCAAGCGGTTGATGTGTGTCGGCTTGTTCACTCGTGTCACACTTTAGAGTAATGGATTCGGTGTCGTGTTTTTTGGCCATTCTAGTTGTAAAATATTTGCGGCTGGTTTGAATCTTTGCCAAATGCTACGACTTTTTGGTAATTGCGCTCACTCTCGGTTTCGTGCTCTTGTCGACAATTTTACTGTCGTTTTGTGAAAGTGACATGCACATTAGTAACATTAGCAATAGAGCAACGAGCAGCCGAGGTTAGACACGTTAGGAGACTGTGAGTCAGTCCCGAGTAGGTATGAGCTGCTTGAAATATCCTAGTATTAGAGGAAGACAGGAAGGAAGAACAGAGACTTTCTTTTATAAGACACTAGTAATACATATGTACATGTGAGAAGTTGTTTCATGATGAAAGAGAGATGATGCTGATGAAGACGATGAAGAAGAAGAAGGAGGAAGTGTCTGATCAAGATCAAGACGATGATGCCTAGAATGCTAGATAGAGTTAAAGTGAAGGAGGTACTTACCCGAGAGTGGTCATGGTCACAATGGTGTACCAAAAAGCTGCTGGAATGGAAGTGAAGTTGGTGTCCTCGACATTTTTCTCGGCGTAGAACATGACCGTAGCAAAGATGATAATGGCCATAGCTAGGGAAAATACGAGAAAGCCCAATTCGGACGCGCACGACTTGAGCGTGTATCCGAGAATGCGCAACCCTTGGGAATGCCTGGAGAATTTGAAGATGCGGAAAACGCGGAAGACCCGCAAAGTGACGAAGGCTCCGGACACATCGTCATCCGCGGTGATCCCGAGACCGATGTAGTACGGAAGAATGGCGACGACATCAATGATGCTCATGACGCTCCGCACGAATTTGCACCGGTCCGGGGCCGCGAAAAGTCTGAGAAGATACTCTGCAGTGAAGATCATGACACAGGCAGTGTCAAGACAAAAGAAGACAATCTTGTATCGGTCCCCACATGAAAGTGTACCGCCTTTACCCGGCAATCTGCCACATGGCACAGTTTCCACTACGTTGGCCATCACCGACACTGCGATAAAGAAACCCGTCACATAGTAAAACACAAGGGCTCCTGTGCTCGTGTGTGGGTTCTCAAAAGCCCGCCACATTCGCTGTCGAATGTCTGTGAGTTGTTGAGCCGCTTGGTCACCATTCTCTGATAGTTTATCGTCTAAAAGTCTTTCAGCATTCTCTCGCTTTCGGTCTCGATAGTCTTCGTAGCAACAATCACCAATCACATCCGGAAGGATGCCAAAAAAGGCCAACTCTTCATCATAGCTCGTGAGACATTCGTGCTTCGGGTAGTGCAACTTCCCAGTTCGGTAGTAATTGAGGATATGCCGGAAGATGTCTGGGTCTCGGTCAAAAAAGTACTCCTTTGTATCCTCGTCGTAGAAAAACTCCCGCTCGGACGAACCAAGCAACGTATCCGGATACTTTTCCAGTGTGTTTCTCCATGTTTCAAACTTCCTTCCGGACACGTTGATTTGCAACTTCTCATCGTCTGCCTTCCTCCTGTCCTTGGTCACTGGAGGTGGTGGGAGCGGGTTCGCCGCTATCGGAACCCAGCCGATGGCTGCCGCCCTAGCGAACGGCAACCAAGCCGCTACTGAGGCCATTCCTTGAGGTGGAATTCTGGGCCTCACACGTCTCCAAGATTAGATTTACTATACTATTCTATATAAATTGTATATTATCTTTCTTTTCTTCAGTCACAAAACGTAGTCTTCTCCACTTTCAACCCCACTTCCTATGTCACTTACATACAGTTCATTACCAAAAAACTCTTCATAATATCCATGCATGCAAGCTTGCATGCGCATGGGGCAATGCTAAACTTTTCCTACCGTTTTGTCACTCGCTACACGTTTCTTCCAAAATCTACTCACTCCATCCAAGTTTTTCTCTAACTTTTCGTCTCCCACTGTCAACTTTTCTCAAAATGTCATAAGCACTCATAAATTAAGAGTTGCAAACGTCCCGACAAAATCAATGTGGTCACTAACTAACTATAAATTCTCCAAGTCCTCGTTGAAAGCAGGCGTAAATCACCGATAAATAGCACTACTCGCTATATTATACACTAGTTTTTCTATTACTTCTCCCATGAAATTCCAAAGGACACAAAGTAATTTTCACAGCAATCACATTTTCAAATAATAAATGTGGGGCGAAATCGAAATTCTAGAGCACTCAGCAGTCACCTCAATGAAGACTGCAGTACGACCGGTGGTGTGGTATCGTAGTATGTACAAAACGCGGGAGACAGACAGACGTTTCGGATATTGTACCCGTCGCACTCCGTTTCTAATGCCGCTTGAACATTTCTCCAGGAGCAGGAGTCTCACGTTCCTCCAGAAGTCGGCAAAGCACTCAAAGTCAGGATCTCGTTGACTCACTCGCTCTCTCACATGCTTTCACGTGAATCGGACAGCACGGGAAACCGACGAAAAACACATTCACCCGAAAGTGTCACAACAAATTTGTGCATTGTGTTCTGTGGTAGATTTTGTTGTCCCGCTGTTGTTGAATTGTCATTTTCTTATCAATTAAGTAGACGACGGACTGAGTGGGATGACGAGTTAGGAGTTAATGGTCGGTGGGGGAGAGTGCTGGGATGAGTGATCAATGATCATAAATAAAAGTGAGGTGTCACAGTGACCCAGAGGAGGGGATGGCAATGGCAATCGAGTGCGATTGACATTTGGCCAGAGTGGAGGAGGAAGAAGAATGGGTCAGAAAAAACGGGCGAGTGGGACGCGTGTTACCTTTTGCTTTGACTGTGTGCGGACTAAAAGGAAGCACGAGATGATTCTGTAGCTTGGCTACTGTGAGATGTGATGATGAGTCCGCTCTTCGTGGTCGTAGCAAAGGATAAAGATATGAGTCAGTGTATATTTAAACTTGATAGGAGTGAGAGACGCTTGCCAGATCGCAAGTAGGACGATGTGCAGGTTTGTTGCAGACTCACGTGTCTGGATGCGAATGTGTATGAAGGACAAGAGGCAGAGGGAGAAAACCCGTATCCGTCTTCCGTCTTGACTCCTTCTGCTCTTTTTTTGAATCACAACTTTGTCGTGTTCTTCTCTTGGGGCTCTTGCTTCTTCTGCCTGTTTCGTTGGCGCATTGTGGCTCTCCATTCGGATCGGATCAGTCTCCTACCCTAGTCCGATTGCCTTCCCGGAATGTGTTGGACTGACGTGCGCCCTGACTCTTTCCCCGTTCCAAGCTAACCGACTCGTGAACTCCGTTTGCGGCGGAGACGAGTCCATGCCTTGTGCCCGGCTCTCCGCTCAACCAGCTCTGTTCCCAGTCTTCCTTCAAGTCACTTCGTATTTTGCATTGCTCTCGTCTCTCGTCTCGTCCAAACCAGCCCGTCACGTCACCATCTCTTCATTCCACTCATCGCCAATTCTTCCTCGTACGTCAACCAAAAACTCGGATCGTTCAACGCGTCCGATCATCCTTCCCTCACGTATTTCTTGACCGACTTTCTCTAGTCAAATCTTCTCATCTTCCCCAGCCATCCTAACAAAATAACACAAAACTCTTTACTGCTTTGTACTTTCCCAGTTTCACTAATACAAGTACTATAGATTTATAGATTTATAGTATTAACGACGCGACTCACCTTTACTAATTCCCTTTCCCAACGTCCATTCTAAAGTAACGGGCGCATTGTTCTTCAATTTATAATTCACACCGATCTACAAATCATAATAGAATTCATTTAATTGAATTATATGCCATCATTTAAATTTACTTCCCATACTTGTAGTACCGAAAAGGAAAGCCGACACAAATGAAGTCTCCAGTAAAATTACTATTAACAAAGCGGTTGGAAAAGTAAATTGCATTAGGCACAGTGAAAGTGATCAAGTCCAACGTTTATTTCTGAACGCACTCACGTCCCCATTCCTTACCCTTCATCATCAACGCACATGCAATCACAGTTGACTGCTAATTGATTCCGAAATAACCAACTAATTCTCTGGCGTGTCAGTCAGTTGGAACACAAAGTGGGGTTCGGGTCTGGAGACACATTTACTCGCATACTTACTTGTTGGGCCTTTGTTCCATTTCTTCGTTGGAAAGACCCACCACACCAATTGATTTTTCCAGACCTTTTCACTTCGGATCCTCTGTGGCACGAGCAGTGCTATAAAATGACTGCCATCGTCCGTAAAACTTCAAGTAGAGCTTCATTGCAGCTTGAGCGTCTTCAATCTAAAAGTACAGTACACACAATTAAGCAAACGAACTACAACTTGCAGAATTAAAAGAATGATTGATCAATTTTGAATGTTTTTGTCCCACCGAACTATGTTCTCCATCTTGGAAATCAACATCGAGATGCCTCTTCACCAGTATTTTCAGTGATGGAGTCCTTAAACCAGACTTAAAAAACCTAAAGAAATGAGAAAGATTTGCTGCAATTCGACGTTTCAACATACTAAATTATATACTATCGTGTATAAACGTGTAATAAAATATATAATGGTTATTTAAACATTTACCTAGCCGTATCTCGACAATATTTTTTCGGAGGACGCAACTGGAGCACAGAGAAGTCATTATCCAAAGAGTGACCAACAACAACCGAGTCTTCCATCAACTCTGCCACCTTTTTACGTACGTCGACAATGTCAGGAGCTACAATTAAAATAATAAATCCAAGTGTACACACTCAACTATTCTTTACGATTTTCATTGCAATTCGAATGTTCGAATTAAAGTTACCGTTCTCAAGATCTTCCTTTCGTACCCCACTGAATTGGGTTCGGTAGTCCACCACCGGTACACGTGGTTTTACAAAAGAATCGTACAAACAAAATCCAAATTCATTGACGACGGAGACACGGGCCAAACAATCCTCTTGGCATTCGATCTCCACCATCTCACAATCAATTGCGATTGCTTTTGTCTTTCGGAAAAACTCCTCTGACATCTTGTCAGGTAAGGCGTATTTGAGCTGGCCATAATGAGTGTACCAAGGGAACTTGAATTTATTCAAATGCTCTTTTGGAATTGCAGACAAAACAGCGGACAATTCGTCCAACTTCAGCTTTTGATTTTTGTCGATCACTGGATTATGGAATGAATTAGGCGTTCCATAATATGCATTTGAATTACTATACGTTACTCCCTCAATCTGTTTTTAAAATATCAAACATTTAATTTCACATTTGACACACATATTAACTAATAAATTGAATTCCAGTACATTCAATTGAAAATATGATTCATATTTCATACCGCCTGCTTAAATTTTGCCCAATTCAATGACGACGCCTCTACCGAAGTTGTTGGTCTCTCAACCTTCGGCGGTGAGGCCACTTTCGTCGGCGGATGAATCATGTGATGAATTGGATCCGCGTTCATAGCCTATAGAAACATTACAAATAAATCAATGCTTGTATTCCTCTCGTAATTAACCATTTCGAAAATATTATAAATTAATTTACACCAATTAAATGATTTTTAATTACATCATCTCGAACTGCAGACTTTGCCTGATTTCCGTTTCCAGTACTTCCACTGGGCTTGTCGTTCCCTCCATCTCCACTACCGTTTGCTTGGGTACTCATCGCAACTTCTTGAAATTCAATCTTGTAGTTTAAATATTGATCAGGCCTGTTCAGAAAGATTGGCGAATGAAGATACCAAATTAAGAATTTGAAAATCTCCAAATAAAAAAAATCGAACACCACGTGCGACAACAGGAACGCATGCACGAGCACGACTGAACGACTGTGAATGGCTGAGCGCTCAGCCTTTATTTTCGTTTTGCTGCGGCCTTCCCCAGCACAGGCTTTACGCCTCCACTCCAGTCTCTACTCTCCACAAAGCTGGAACTGGAAACCATATCCAGAAAAACAAAACTAAACCAAAATAATTTTAACTTATTATTTTATTGTTGAAAATGAATATCATGCTCCAAATAATGTTAAGAAGTTTAATGACATTTTTATTGACCATTGACATTCCAGTAACAACAAACATTCACAATATGTTGTACCATCTCGTTTCGTTTCATCAGGTTTTTTGTAAACATCAAGCATTAATATTTTGTAAAAATATTAAAAGCACAAAGTTTTAAAAATATCACTGATGAAGCGAAACTACAGAACGGATCAAGTCACAAGCAAATAATCAGTACAACAATAATGAGAAGTAAATAAGCAACCTAAGGACTTGATGCAATTTTTAAAATGTAAAAGGTCGTAAATATTGCTGGAGTGGATTACTTAAGTTACTGGAGACTTGTACGAATGTATTTTTAGGTTTTAAGTTTTAACCCATTCGAAATGTTCGCAACTAGCGTTAGCGTCTGTTTTGAGACCTCGACCACGAGGACAACTGAAGAACTAACTGGTGTCCAAGGTTGGGACCCTTGTTCTTCTCAACAGTTTTAATGACATGCGTCACGATGACCAGTGCTTCTCGTGCTTTCATCAAGCCCTACTTCCACGCTGATTGAGCCACGACCTTCTTCGTACACCTGTCGCGGTCACAAGAAACGGAATCCATTTAAGAGCAGGCAGAAGAATACGAGAATTCTAATGAAAAGTTTTCGCTGAAGTTGAATCAAAGTGATTACGAAACAGCTTCTCTGTCAGTCTTGCAAGTTCATGATGATTTCTAAATCAATTCCTGCATCTCCTTGCTGTAAGGCAATCAAACAGATTCAATTTCAAGTTTATTGTGCTATTTATAGAATTTTAAGATTTAATAACTTAATTATTTATCAGCGTCGAATGTTTTTTTTCGTTCTTTTCCATGTTTTTTCATTTTCTAATACCCTCATGAAAACGATACTGTCATAATGAACTATAAATATGATGTATAGTACAATAATTGTACAAACTAATAATCTATAAACAAGCAGACGAGTGACCAGACCGTTTCCTCACTTTTAAATAGCGTTGTACATATCGTATTGAATGTATTGTATAGTAAGTATTAGTATAGCTGTAATAGCCTAGTAGTAAGTTAAGTAGCTCATTTGTCTTCAGTTTCACTTCAGTGATTTCAGTCAGTCTGCAAATCTGCAACCTGCACCACCTGCAACCTTCTCTGACTTTTCGGTTTTTCCTCCTTCCGCTTCCCTTTCTCTCGTTCCATTATTCGAGTCAGCATTTTGATGAAGCCTAATCCGGACAGCAGTGTCGTATCATATAGAATAGAATAGAACGAACGGTCGGTTTCCCGTTTGCAATTTTCTTCTACGGTCATCCTGCCGTGCATGAATTTCATGCCATGAAAGATGAAACGTCTTCAAGATCGCATTGATGCTGGGAACGACGAAGTAAAGTGGTTACCGGTTTTCGTCTAACGGCAGCATGTGAGAAACGAGGATGTACAAAAAAGTAAACAGCAAAAAAGTGTCCCGATCCAGAGCAAAACAGCAAGTTTTCACACAAATAGCAAATAAGCAAACATGTATAGTTTCCGTCATAAGTGGATGAGGCATAGTCAGAACGTCAGAAGCGCTACATTTTTAAAAGTTAAAACAAGATTCTTCGAACGAGGCGAGGAACGACTTACTCCGTTCCTCGTGACCATTCGCCTAAGAAGTTGTCCCAGGGAGCCACTTCTGACTTTCTGCAGTTTCGTCTGTTTATCTGTTTCATGTTTGCAATAACTCCCGTGAATCCCCGAAACAAAACGATTCCACTAAAACAATAAAAGCCCAATCGTCATATTGTTCACATCACAAAAACATAATCTACACAAAATGAAAAATGGTTACGGATACGGAAGATCCTCTTGAAGAACTGGTAGGTAACACTGAGGAGGACCTGGAAACATCATCACCGGAAGCAGACGATGCAATATGCAATAGTCGAGCATATAAATAATTTCCATCTTGGATCTTGGTAAACTAAAACGATATTGAAACTGAAATAAAGTGTTCTTAATAAAGTTGAATACAGAAATGGAGCGATTTCGTTTCCTTTTATTTTCCATGATGCTCCTGCTGGCACTTTCTGTGCTGTTCATATCATTAATTTGTAGCAGATAAATAAAATTAAACATGCCATTACTATTGTTGATTCATTGACTTGGACACGGAATGTTTGGAGAAGATGACCCCGTAAAACATTGTAAGAAACTTAAAGTCGACGAACTTTTAAACGATGGCATGGCGAATTTGCGAAATGCCGAATTTGCTGAATGCAATGCGGAGATGCGCTCAAAACTCAAGTGAAATCTATGAAAGAGCATTATGAAAAGATGGGGGTATATCAATTTTACTTTACCTATATTTAATTAATGCAACTAAAACTTTATCATCTTTGATTGCCATTAATAATCGCTTCCAACCATTTGTTTT
>JABASF010000100.1:0-70007 GCA_019776145.1 Harlomillsia oculata | reverse complement strand
GATCATGGGTTCACAAAAACGCTTGCGCATTTCCTACGATCTGAATCTGGAGTAAAGTGCAATTACGCTGTTACATCAAGCCTTCAAAAGTTTTTCACTAATGTTGCCATTTCTGAAGGTAAGTAGAATAATATAATAGTATTTAAAGTGAAACAGACAATACGCTTAATAGTTTTTGTGAACCCATGATCTTTAAGTTTGACGTAAACGTTGTTAAATTGTCTACATGAGGTTTTAATTTAATTGGCGTATATTTTACATTTGCCGTTTCAGATGAAGTCAAATATATAGCACTGCTCAAGGAAAATCTCCAACAAATGGCGTCCACAGATTTTCATGAAGAAGATGAAAAACCTGCAAATCTAATAGAATTATTGCTGAACGATTTGTTCGCATTCGAAGAATATTTTCGTATAATAATGTCAAGAACAGAGTATACTTCGTCGTTAGTTTCGTCATCCGCTTCGTTGATCAGCCCAATACAACTTACTCAGCACTTGTGGCAATCTTGTCCTCGGAATGTGTTCGCGAGCTACCTTCTATGGGATGAATGTGACAGATTCCGAACACAGTGTGTCGATATTCCTGCAAACATTGTCCAGGACTCCTGCTTGCAACCATATTTCGTCAGCAAACTTCTTACGTCACATGAAACGAATTTATTTAAGACGATTCCGTTGGGTGGTCGTGATACGTTTAAGATGGTGTTTGACAAATTGAATGGTCTTCTGTCAAATGAAATAATGAGAAATGTTGATTCATCTGAATCATTTCTTCATAAGCAATGGGAAACAACAATGAACGATTTACAGAATTGGAAGCAACTGTTGAAAGGAAGTCAGTTTGAAGAATGGATGAACCAGTTGTCGACATTTGATTTCAGAGAGAGCTGTTCAAATTTTGATAGAGCATCATTTGGACGAATAATAGTGGATATTGCAGTAAATATGATGCAAATTGCTGCCGCATTACCAATTGTGGATCCAGCTGTAGAAAAAGAAATATTAGCGGAGTACCTCAAAGAGGAGGTTGGTATCTGATTGTGGTTTGTATTCCATGTAGTCAATAGGTTTACGAATGGTAAAATAATGGTGCTTTCTTTGACTATGAATTTTAGATAACCTTATTTGAGTCGTTTCTGGCTAGTCAGAGAATACACGAACTTGTCATCTCTGGGGTTGATATTGGAGCAAAGGACGTTGTGTCACTTCACCCCAATATACGCGAATCAGCTGCTCATCTTTTAGTACTTCGCGACAACTTGACTATTGCAGAAAAAGTCGTGGCTCAAAGACCGGAACCTCCAGGATATGACAGTATTAGACAAAATCTTCATCAGTTTGTGACCGCATTTGCGTCGCCGGACAAAGTTAATGGACTGACAGCAAATGTCATTCAGCACTTTTCATCGGGATGTGACGATGTAAATAGTGTGCTAACGCAATGCACTAATTGGTTGGATGCTCTTAGAAATTTCGCTAGAAAACTTGCCATGAACATTTGGTATTGGGATATTACGTCTGGATTTTTATATGTTGCGTCTCTGGTAATTGTCTCGTATTTGCTCTTCTGAATGGGTATTTTTCGTTTTTTGACTTATAGAGAGTTAACTAAGGTGATTTAATTGAAATGTGTAGGCTTCCATTGGCTTTGGTCTTCTCTGCGATTCCGTGATACGAGAGAAATATAAGCAGGGCTTTGAGGAAGTGTTTGAGCTGTCTAGGTTCCCATTGCCATATAAGAGTAAAGTAATGAGTGCCTATGAAGCTGGATCTGTTGAGCGAACCTCTAATAAAAAGTAAGAATTTCACCTACACGACGACCATAAATATGTCTGTTGTATTGAAACTATTGAATCCACTGTCCGCTTTTTCTGTCACTTTGGTAGGATCTTCGTCGCATCCATTGTGTCGTTCATGAATGAGGTCCGTACACAAGACTTCCTAAATAAAGACAGTATGATTAAACTTCACGTCATTGCGGAAGAAATGGTTTCGCTCTGGAAATCTCAAGAAGAAGAAAAACAAAGAGCGAAAGAGCTGGAAGATGCGACTTTCATCTATAAAGGGAAAGAACGCGTTTTGGAATTGTCTGAAGAAGAACAGGAACGGCAAGAAATCTCAGAAATATTCCCCAACTTTGAAGACGACTTCAAAGACTTGGAGAAGAATCCAGACAACCTGAACTCACCGAATATACTTCCCAATGGAATCGCAATTGAAAACATCAATCCTCTGCATCTGCAATATATCACCCCCGAGGACACAAGCTTGTTTTTACTTGCTCAATCGACTGCAATGAATATGGTCAAGTCGCACTGGATTCACACTAGGAATTCTGAAAATTCGACTACTGATTTTGTTACGCCATTTATGTGTCGGTAAGAACTTTGTTAGAAGAAAGTTTAACATTTTAAATTCGTTAACAGATTGATTATTGATTCCAATTTCATTGAATACTGTTTTCTAATACCTATACTATAGGTTTGAAATGGCATGCAATTTCTTCAAAGAAAATGCACAGTACTGCAATAAAGAAGATGAGTTCAACTTTCTATTGGGTTCCAATGTAGCTACACATATACAAACCTCGATGTCGAATGCTTCGCCATATAAAACCAAAGTTTACGATTTTTACCATGATCCCAATGTCGAGGAAGTACAAAAATTAAATTGTATCTTCTCGAGCTTTCGAATTCGTACTGTGGAGCTACTGGAGCAGTTTTCAGAACATCCCTCTTTGCAAAGAGTATGTATATTAGAAATTTCCTTTGTTTACATAAAATTGATCATTAGAGCACTGATTGCAATTTCTTCTTTCACTTCTACAGATTATTGAAGTCATGGATCGCATTGAGTCTTTCAATATGACTGATCCCTTAATGAAGTTTGTTACTGGACTCGAACTCTTGCTCGGTATGTGTTGATATTATTATATTCAGTTATTGATACTGTTTAGTCAAAACAGCGATAAACGACGATTTGTTGTCCAATGCATTCTTCGACACCTTTAGGTACTGCACAAGAATGGGAAAGTTGTGCACATCGAGGAGTGTCAGTTGCAATTCATTTGTCGGAAATTACAAACCTTATTATTTTGTGGAGAAAGCTGGAACTTACGTGTTGGAAACACTTGCTTGAAATAACTTTTAGCAAGTGAGTACCTTAGATTTAAAAATGCTATTTAAACGTTTGCTAAGAAGGAATACGACTGAAAATAATTTGTTTTATTGTAGTGAGCAAAATTCAGCCGAAAATTGGTGGTATCATTTATACTCAATTGTATTGGAAGCTAGCCTTAATCCAAAATTTTCAAGTGAAGATGGCAAAAAGTGGCTAACATCACTTCATCATTTTATTGAACTGTCAAGCTTAGGTCAATTTCAAACGCGCCTTAATATTCTTGAAAATATTCATCGCCACTTTATTGCGGTGGAAAAGTTTTCTCCTCGTAATGAAAAAATGAAGACGAACATTCGTGATTATATTCATCCATATTTGTGGAACACTTTGCAATACTACAAGCAATTTTCAGACACTGTTAATTCCAAATTGAAGTCACTTGGAGATCCAGTCGTGCAAAAAATGAAAGATTTTGTGAAAATATCCAGATGGAATGACGCTAATTATTATTCCTTGACGGATTCTGTACAGAAAAGTAAAAAAATGTTAAATAAGATGGTTCGAGAGTACAAAAAGGTCTTGGCTGTGCCAGTGCAAGCCGTACTGGTGACTGAATTGACCGTAGACGGATTAATTACGAAAAGAAAAGAACAAAAGCTGAAGAGGATTAAAAGCTCTGACTTCCTTTTACCTAACAAGGCAGACGATGCCACAACAGTAGACGAGTCGACGCTTCAAAGGATCATGGAACTTTCTGCGTCAAAGCGACTTTGTACATTGCCGAAACTGTACAAAAGGTTGTGTTCGGTTGGAAACACTGTACTGAAAGTAGACGAGAAAGTATATTTTACAGAATGCAGCACTTTGGACGACTTGGCTGTCACCATTATAGAAAGATTGAGCGAACTTCAAGCTCTCGAAGTTACTGAAACTAAACCCGAAAAAAGGAAAAAGGCCTTACACAATGTGCACAACATTAGACGAATGAGCTTAGCAGAATTGTTCAAAGAGCTTCTTGCAATGGGTTTATCATATCGTCGGGGATTGGTTCGCATTAAAAACTTCACACAAGGAGATCTGATGTCCTTCCATGACTTCCAAACTGAACCGATGGATTTAGATGCAGGTTGGAAACACCTGAGCGAACTTAATAACAAGATGAATGCTGATTCACAGCTTTTGACGATTTGGAAAGACTGCGACGCATATTTTCAAAAATGTGTTGCGAGGATTTGTGTAATGATCAAAGCTTTCGAAAATCCAAGTAAGGAACTTGGCCCGATGATTACGGATCGTTGTAAAGGGTTTGTTGCAGACCTTATGTGTGCCGTTTCCGGACAAAGAACATTATTGGCAAAGTTTTCCCACTTTGTCTGGGAGTTACGAACGCTTGGCAACTTTGGAGTAACCTCTATCCAGACAACATCGACCAATAATTCCTTGGGTGCTATGCTGTATGAAGAAGCATGTACTGTTGAATTCTTTAGTAAACAAATTCAAATTGCGTCAGCATCACTGACCAATACTTTCAGCAATGAAAAGTCAATTTTGGAATCGAAACTAACAGAAATTCTTCGGATTACAAGTCAGGTTAGGCAGAATTTGAAACCGACAATGTCCTCTGCATCATTGCTTAATAGCATGAACTGTCTTTCGAGTGACAGTCTTCAAAAGTCAGTCAATGATTTAAGCTTCATTGCGCCAATCTTGAACGAAATCATAAACACAGTGTTACCGAACAACAGTTTATTCTGTCAAGAATTCAGGATGCAATTATTACGTCATGAAAAGTTCATAACTACTTACAATGAAGCGTTCGCACGGAAATCGGCAGCTTTGACCACTCAAAACGTCGAAACTCAAGAAAAGAAATTCATTTCAACAGCTAACAAGCTGATACATAATATTCTTATCACTTTTCAAAAATTGCACAAAATTCAGAACGCGGAATACCAAAATGCGGAAGAAGTCACTGGAAAGACTTTACCGAACTACATGAAGTTTTTGACAGTCTACCAAATACTTTGTTTCGACATGGACAAACTAAGCAAAGGAGTGCGTCAATTGAGAACTATTTTGAATCGTAATTCTTCAGTGTCTTCGTTGCATGAAATTCAGAAAGCAATGTCTCCATTATTACAACAATACATTCTGGTTGCTCAGTTTTATTTGACAACTTTGGTCCAGTATCACCGTTGTAGCTGTAAACTATTGTCTATTTTGACAGCTGTGTTTGCTACATTGGGTCAAAAGGTATGTTTAAACGTTTGAAGACTTTAAACTGTTTAAACTTTATTTTATGGTATTATGGTTCGTTTAATGCTATTCATTTACGAACTTTTGTTTATGTTTTACAGGGTTTTTGTCTTCCAGCGGATTATCAAGGTGAAGCAGAAAAAGAGGGTGCCGACATTGACGCTAAAGGTGGCATGGGCATGGGTGAAGGGGAGACAACTTCTGACGCTCAAGATGTATCAGATCGGTTCGAATCCGAGGACCAGTTAGAAGATACTCTAAAACCCGGAGAAGAACAAAAGTCTGCAGACGATGATTTGGAGGATGAGGACACTGGCGTTGAAATGTCAGAAGATTTTGACGTGAAAAATGCAAGACAAGGAGCAAAAGAAGGGTGACGGTGAAAGTGAAGACGAAAATAGTGGTAACGAAAGCGAAACGGAAGATCTCGACAAACAGATGGGGGATGTGGATAATGAAGCTGATAAATTGGATGAACAGGTATAGTATCAATCATTATAGTCTCTCATGTTCCTTTAGTAAAATGCAGATGAAATGTGTGTAGAGCGGTAAAAATTATTCCTAATGTCATTTTCTTATATTAGATGTGGGGTGGTTCAAGTGATGAAGAAGATGACGATATTGAGAATAAAGAGAATGACAAAGGAAAAAGTGCTCTGGAATCTGAATCCAAACTGGAAGCAAAGGATCCCAACTTACACGAAGAAAGTGACGGTGAAGAAGATAAAAATGATCAGTCACAAAAGGAAAAAAATGAAAAGACTACTGAGTTTGATGAATTTAATAATGAAGAACCAGAATTTAACGATGATCAAACCGATCCTTATCACGGAGTGGAAAAACCAGAACCCGAACCTGAGCCTATGGATTTACCCGATGATCTTAATCTTGATGGTTTCGACCCAAAGGATAATGAATTCCCCGAAGAAAATCCTTTCGATTTGGATTCTAAAGAAAAGGAGGAAGATGATGAAGTGGATGCAGATAATACTGAAGACCAACCTGATGAAGAATTTCCTTCAGATTTAATGACGGACGACGACGACGACATAGAGGATGATAACCCTTTAAATGTTGAGAAACCCGAAACAGACGAAGGCAAACCTGAAGAAAACAGCGAGGAAACTGTAATGGACGTACACGAAAACAAGGAAACGTGTCCAGTGGATGATACTGATAAGACTCACACTGACGAAGAACAGCAGAAGCCTGAGCCATCTAAAGAAGGCAACGAACAAGCTCCCACTGTTGATAAAAACACCGAAGAGAAGAGTAACGTTCCTTTGGATTCTACTGAAGAAGAAAGCACTACCAAGAATAATGAACAAGCTACTGGCATAGCAGAAAGTAGGGATAATACAGGTCACGAAGGAAAAACTGCAAAAGATAGCAAAACTCAAGCTCCACAAAGTGATGCTAATAGAAAAGATGTTTCACGCAAACCAGGTAAGTATTATCTAAAATTTTGGTTTATAAAATCTATTCCTTGGCGGGTATTAAGTTGGCAATTACTAATGCGATTTTGGTTTTTCTTAAATTAATATTTATAGATGAATCGTATGAAAAAAGGTCACTGGCTGACTTAAGTTCTGTGCCTGAAGCCCCAAAACGTCTTAAAGCGATAGATAATCCTGAGAATTCGGCGGCAGAGAATGCCGATAATAATGAGGATATGGATCAAAGTGATGACCAAAACGACGCAGCAGACTTGTATCAGCACATTCCCAATGCTGAAAAAAGGGATGCTGTTACACTAGATTTTGCAAGTATAGAACAAGCAGAACAGCAGGGTGCTGAAACGTTGAATACAGACAATGCTGAGGATCCTAAACTAGACGAAGGTGATGAAGAAAAGTCAGAGTGTTCCATGGAGGATATTGAAGAAATTCAAATGAATGATGAAAATTCAGACATAAAAGTGGGTCAAAATAATCCCAAATCTAAACGGAAACAAGATTCTAAAGAAAACCATGAAGACGAAGACAATAAAATGGACGTAGACGTGGAAGGGGAATTTATCCAAACACATTCTGTACAGAGGCCTGCTGATACAGTTATGCACACAAGAATGGATATTTTGGAAGCATGGGCTGAAGAAAAAGCAAAACTCGAATTCAGAAAGCATGAAGAAGCAATTCAGTTTTCCCCGGAGATTATGACTTCTGAGGAAGAAGCATCGAGTATGGTTATGTGGCATCGAGTTGAAGAAAAAACTATTGTGCTTGCACAAGAGCTGTGTGAACAGCTACGCTTAATATTGGAACCAACACAAGCGTCACGGTTAAAGGGGGATTACAAGACTGGGAAAAGACTAAATATGAGAAAAGTAAGAAAAATTAATCAAGAACTATTGGTCCATTTGGTCTTACGGTTGTATTTTTTTTAATTTGGTTAGTATATTGGTAATTTAAAACGTTTTTTAATCGTTTGTAGGTAATTCCTTATATTGCTAGCGGGTTTCGAAAAGATAAAATCTGGCTTCGTAGAACCCAACCATCGAAGAGAGAGTATCAAATACTTTTAGCCTTGGATGATTCGGCATCAATGGCAGATAATCAATCCAAAACGGTAACGAAATGTTTATGATTGTATTATGTTTAAAACGGTTTCTATAATAAATGTCCTTAAATGACGACAAGATTCCATTTTGCTGGCATTTTAGATGGCTGTTTCCGCTGTAGCAGTTTTGGCTCGATCTCTTGCCCTTTTAGAAGCGGGACAATTGGCAGTTCTAAGCTTTGGCGAAAACATCAACTTGTTACATCCATTCGGAGAACCTTTCACTGATGCAAGCGGAGCACGTCTTATGCAAAAACTCACATTTGCTCAACGACAAACTCGCATAATTCAATTGATGAACACTTGTGTCGATTTATTTTCTGAAATCAAGCTAAAGAGCTCGAGTATTTCAAGTCCTGAAGTTGCTCAACTACTGCTAATTATTTCAGACGGACGTGGTATTTGTCACGAAGGAAATGATCCTGTTAGAACTGCTATTCGACGAGCTCGAGAGCAAAACATTTTTACAATTTTTATCATTGTAGACAATCCTGAACATGAACATTCGATTTTGGACATTCAAGAGCCCATTTTCGCACCTGGGGGCAAAATGGAAATTGTAAAATACTTGGATAATTTTCCATTTCCCTTTTATTTAATTTTAAGAGATTTGTCAATGTTACCTTCAGTGTTGTCGGATGCACTTCGTCAATGGTTTGAGCTTGTGACGTCAAGTGAAAGATAAATGATTGTTTTGTATATTATAATATTATAATGACCATCAATTATTTATATTTTATTATGCGATGCAGTAACATATTCTAAACGTCTAAACTGGAACCAGAATTACAATTAAAATATTACAAGTTATTATTGTTGTATGTCTTCGTCGTTTTTGAAATAAAGTTTTTATTAAAAACTCTGTACAAGTTCAAAATGTAGTTATTCTTCCTTCTTGTGCAAATGGATCAACATTATCATCGTTTCGTTCCATGGTTCCATCAGCCATCAGTTCATCTTTCATCCAACGAATCACTATCAATTAATAATGAATACATGGAATGGAAACGCTACACATGGAAACCCGAACTGAAATGGCATGGTCAAGCGGGCACCGTGGAGCGTCACCTTTCCGCACCGTGGTGGAAAATGCCCGGTTATCTAAGGGTCTAATCCGGCGTCGCTAAGGCAAACATGAAGCACATTATGACGGTGCACATGTTCAAAAGTTCATATGAAAAGACAATCATAACACCTAAACACGATTCCCCCTTTATTTTAATTGGAAAACTAGTAACACTGCGTAACTTTGATATTAAACAATAATAAATTAACTCATTTAGTTAGACTTTTATACTTTGCCGTTTCATTCTTAATTCATAAGAAACATGAGTCGACGGAATAGTCAGGATTTGGATAACTCGTTCGATAATGGAAATGGGAATGGTAATAAGGTAAACAATGGGCGATTCGGGCCAGGTCAACAGTCGCAATCGGACATCATCACTTACAAACTGAAGCAAAAACTAAATAACACGGACTTCAATACGTTTCAGGTTTGATTTGAGATGGTAAAAGAAAGCTAAAAATGAAAGTTCAAGATGAGTAATTGAACATTTTTTGTAGCTGCTGTTGGAATTTAAACGGTATCAAGATCTTATTTCTCGTCCGCCTACATTTGACGACTTGCGAGCTCACAGAGAGCATTTGCTGATTGCATTAATTAAAGCCGTAGAAAAATTAAGAAAAGATACCGAAAACAGGAAGTTCAAGACGTTCAGCAGAACGAATTCCGATGTTGTGACGGCTGTTTACAATTTGCAGCGGACGCAAAACCAGGTCACCATTCATTCATTATAGGAATAGTGACATTAAATGTTTAAATGATTTAATGTTTTAGATTATTATTCGTTTTAAAGCCCGTCTAAATGTGTTTATGCGTATATGTACGTTTTGTAAAATTGAAGGTGAGTGATATTCAGACAGTAGGACAATCGATGTTTCACGATCTTGCCGATTATCCACGCCTGGTTGAACAATGTCCCGTTGTAATAAGCGAGGCGAAGGAAATGGAAAAAGAATATTTGAACGAGTGGATCTCTTCTGTTTTGAAATTGATTAGAAAGGATGACATTTCGTGAGTAACAATTGTTACTAACAATAACAATATGAGCTATAATAACTATAACTATAAGGCACTGTAATTAGCGAGAATAGAATGGAAATTGTTATTGAGTCGGGCATTTTTCAAAAATGTGCAATACAGGCTTCGTGGTGATGCTCCCGTCGTGGAATTCGGAGAAGGACGTCTCATGGAAGTGACGTATAGCATGAAATTAGTGGATTTAATAGAAGAGTCTCAGCAACTAGCTGTCATGGGTGTACGAATCCCGAAAGAAGTGTCTACACTGGTCATGGAAGCTAAAAAATTCTTTCGTCAAGCTCGGGAATTGGACCAAATTTCCAATTTTCATAATACCATTGGTGATCGAATGATTGCGTCTCAACGTCCCATGATGTTGGACACTGCTGTCGCTTTGTCCAAAATGGTCCAGGATCAAGAAGGAATCGCATGGAATATATCTCCAACCTGTCGAAGAGTATATTCTGAGTCTTAAAAACCTCGTGGCATCTTTAGCGACACAAAATAACCACTTGTCAAGGTTGCATCTGGAAATTAAGAGACTCGTAAGCCAAAATACAAATATAAATATAAATGCAAATACAAATACAACAATGAGTGTGGAATGGACAGTGGACGTGACGTGAATGTGTGAAGTGGAGACTTTAAGCTTAATTTTTTACTACTTCTTAATAAGGATTTCATTTTTTCATTTCCTAAAGTTATAATTTTTAAGAATCGTCACGTTTCAATTTTGTTTTCACATCAACTTCAGTTTCATTTTGGAAATTGATTTCTATTTTCTATAACATTATAACATGATTACAAGGATGTTAAATTATATGAAAGTTCTGCAACTATTTTTAAATCGTATCAGATAATTAACATAACTAAACAATTTTTTAATCGACGGAATATTAGGTCATGGGTCTTTTCGAAGCGGATTTGACAAAGCAGCAGATGAAATGGAAAGACGTGCTAAGGGAAATTCGGCAGGTTTTTAAAGACGTCGAAGCTCAGGTTTTCCATTACAGATTTCGCAATCATATAACTTTGACTTTGATGAAATCTGATATTACTGTCAAAAATGCTATGAATAACTTTTCTTCAGGGTTACAAGAATCCAAAGAGTTGGCTAAATCATTGGGACCGACAACTTTTCAAAGCACTGGAAATGCAATATATTTTTGGACTGTCTAGTCTTAACGATAACCTTCCAGTTATTGAAGTCGAGTTGGTCTACAGGTAATTTAATTGAAATCAATTGTACGAAACCGAGCAAGCTATCAAATTAACTTAGGTATGCCGTATGCAAATATAGGCAACAGAGACTTCAATTCAAACCACCTTTGGAAGAATTGCGTATGAAATATTACGTCAACGTGAAAAAGTTCTTGACCATTCCACTTCATTTCCGAGGGATCTCAGAAGATTCTGATGGGCAATTGAGCTTTGTGTCTATTATTAACCTGTACGATTTTCAGTTCAAATATTAATTTTGTGTAAGATAAAGATTACATTACAGTATCAAACTGATTACGAACATGCGTTTTCAAAATAGGCACAGTCATCGGTTTGCAAAACTCTACCAAGACGCGGAGATTTATTTTGAAAAAATTGCTTCAGTCAAAGACCGTTTTGAAGAATGGGTCGCACTTGGTTCAGCAGACATTGACTATCTCAGCAAAAAGCTACTTAACACTGCTGAAGACTGGGAGAAAAACTTCAGAATGTCCAAAAACAAGGGCCAAGAAATCAATAAACTACCTTGGTACTGAGATGATTACCAAAGTGTAACAAGCATCATATTGCACAACCTCAACATAATGTTATTTGTTATTGATATGTTTTTCGTTTCCAGTGCTGACGAGAAAATCGGTTGCTTTTTAATTAAATTCGGATTGCTGAGAATGGAAATAGAACTTTTGAATCGGAAGTATTGGGAAATTCTGGCTACGCTTTTGCGCAATTCTGTCATTAGTGACACGATAACAGCAGATGCATTTTTGACAGACGGAATCAAAAAGCTTACTGACAATCCAAGGACCGTGGAAGAAATCACAGCGTCCAGCATATCAAGAGATAAGTTAGCTTCAGAGGGTCCCAAGGTAATGTATATTAATTCCCTGGAGTCCTAATTCAAATCGAAGTAAAACGATCACGATCACTAATATCATTGCTTTCCCTTAGATTCAAAACTTGGTTGAATCAGTGGAAAAGAAAAACCGAACGCTAGTAACGTGGACAAAGGACAGAATTGATATCAGTCGTCTTCGGAGTAATTGGGACACTTTTCAATCCGCTTTGGACAGTCATCAAGTCATAGTTGGTCGGCAAATTGAAAGCATCAAAACAAATCTGCAAGGACAAATTCGGTCTTTAAACGTTGACATTGAGCGCTTCAAAATTCGATGGGAGCAATTGAAACCAACTGATGTTGACATCATAACGAACCCTGCGAAATTCGATGCTGCAATTGAATTCATTAAAAGCAAGCGGGACGAATGGGATGAACTCGTGAAAATGCAAACTCAATTAAAGTTAGTATTAAAAGTATTAAACACGGTTTTCAATATTAATTGCAACGAGTAATGTTTGAACATTTAACAGAGAATCGTGTGACAATTTGAACGTGGAAGACGCTGAATTTCCGTTATTTGAAGACACACAAATGAATTTACAATCTTACGAACTGTCGTGGCTCAAGTTGGCAGAATTCCGAAAAGGGTTTAAAGAATTCGAAGAAGAGGATTGGATTTATTTTCGTACTAAACCATTCAGATTTGAAGAATTCCTTCTCACATGGGAGACGCAGTTTGCTAAAGAAACTAAAACTGATCTCATAGTTAGGATTTTGCAGGATATTGAAAGTTACAAGGTGCATTTTATAAACAATTCTGGTTTTATTCCGCTGCATGGAAACTTAATGTTGTGTTTTATTCAAAGGTCTTTGTTCCCAACGTCAAATTCATACGAGGAGACTCGTTCTCTGAAAAACATTGGTATGAAGCCTTTGATTTGTTAGGAATGCCTTCGAAACAGTTGGCGCAGCTTCGGGTCGTTGATTTTTTGCAGTTCCGCGTAAAAATTAACGACAGTATTAAAGAGTTAAAGGTATGACGTTCGTAATGAATCATATGAATCATGATCATGATGTTATTAGCAAATAATCTGTTTGGATTTCTTTTTCGTTAATTCATGTAAATCCTTTCGTATTTAGGATTTAAATGCTCGAGCATCCGGTGAAATCATAGTTAGACAAGCATTGAATGAACTTGATGCTTGGGAAATTGAGGCTCGTTTCGTGTTGACGGAAAACAAAGATTCGAATGATCAACCTGTCCATATCATACAGGACTTTAAAGAAGTTTTGAATAAGGTAGAACAGGTTTAAAGAAATGATAACTTATAAAATTGTGTGAAAGGTCCATTAATTTTTAAAAAATGTGTAGTTGGGAGATAACCAAAGTCTACTTCAGTCAATTAAGACATCACCATTCTTCTCACATTTCGCCGATCGAATAACCGTGTGGGAAACCCGATTGTTCTCTTTGGACGGATATCTGCAAAGCCTCAATAAGATTCAGCGTAGATGGATTTACCTGGAACCCATATTTAGTCATGGGGTATTGGACCATGAGCAATCTCGATTTCGACGAATTGACGAAGACTACAAAAGTATCATGGCAGCAATTGTGAAAGACTCTCGAGTTGTTAGTTTGTGCAAAGTCCCCGGGATTCAAAATCGCTTAGAGTACCTGCAAGATCAATTGTCCCGCTGTCAAAGTAGTCTTAATGAATTCTTAGAAAAGAAACGATCAAGTTTCCCAAGATTCTACTTTATAGGGGATGATGACCTTCTTGAAATTTTGGGACAATCTACAAAACCCAGTGTGATTCAAGCCCATTTGAAAAAGCTATTCGCTGGAATTCATAATGTTGATTTCACTCAGGATTTCAAACAAATCATCGCCATCAAATCTTTAGAAGGGGAAGTCGTACAGCTAAAATCCAGAATCATGGTCACGCACAACATTGAAGATTGGTTGAACAGACTTTCCATTGAAATGAAATCTACGCTAAAATCCATGTTGATGGATTGCATTGCTGATATGAAAAGGAACTCCAAGAACCCGGATAATTATCCAGCTCAAGTACTCACCGTCTGCAATTCTGTCATGTTCACGAGTCATTGTGAAGAAGCCATTGGTTCAGGATCATTACAAAGTTTGCATAGTCAGCTCAAAGAAGAATTGAATGCTTACACCAACGTTGAAATTAGTGCTTCACATCCTTCTCCCAAAGTCCTTGAAATGAAGCTAAAAGATCTCATTTTGGATGTCATCCATGAAATTCAAGTGGTGGAGTTTCTAATTGAATCAAAAGTTAGAAAAAGTAGCGACTGGAACTGGCAGAAACAACTACGGTACGCTTTTACATTATTTTCATAGCATTTTTTATGAATCTGCGTATTTCTATTTGATTTAACGAAAATTATGTATTTTGTCTATTAGATATTACATGCGGGATAATGGAATTTGTACTGTTCGAATGGCCGATGCAGAATTTTTGTATTCGTATGAATATCAAGGAAATTCTCCAAAATTGGTTCATACTCCGCTCACGGACAAGTGCTATTTGACCTTAACGCAGGTGACAACCAAAATGAACCCACATTTTGATTGACGAAAGTATGATAATTGCCAAGTATGGTTAAAGTTCTTGTCGGGTTCTATTAACCATTACTGATTAATTTTTTACAGGGAATGCGATTAGGTTTGGGTGGAAATCCCTACGGTCCTGCTGGAACCGGAAAAACCGAGTCGGTGAAAGCACTTGGTGGACTTTTAGGACGGCAAGTTTTAGTATTCAACTGTGATGAGGTTAGTGATAGTTCGACAACGATTGTAGAATAAATTAAATTATTATATTTAACGTGCTCTTAATTAGAAGAAAAGGTGTAACATTGGGCTGTAGTGTAACAAATAAATAAATTATTAATCAGAATTTTTTCATTAATGATAATTAATTAGGGCATTGATGTGAAAGCAATGGGAAGAATTTTCATTGGCTTGGTGAAATGCGGAGCTTGGGGTTGCTTCGATGAATTCAATCGCCTGGAAGGGACGACTTTATCTGCTGTGTCAATGCAAATCCAACCGATTCAGTCCGCTTTGAAGCAAGGAGCAAAAGAAGTTGTTTTGCTGGAGGAGAAGGTCGCTTTGGATCCTAATGTCGGGATTTTTGTCACGATGAATCCAGCCGGGAAAGGTTACGGAGGCCGAAATAGACTTCCGGACAATCTCAAACAGCTTTTCAGACCAGTGGTAATGTCTGAACCGGACAATGAACTCATCGCAGAAGTCATTCTATTCACAGAGGGATACAAACATGCAAAGAAACTTGGTAGCAAGCTTGTTGAAATATTCAAACTAGCATCAAAACTGCTGTCACCCCAAACACACTACGATTGGGGCCTTCGTGCTTTGAAGACAGTTTTGAAAGGATGCGGAAGTGCATTGAAAACGTTTAAAAAAGAAAACGAAAAGAATGTCACTGAATCCGATGAATCTCACATTGCAGTGTCAACTTTAAGGCTCAATACACTTCCAAAGTTAACGTACTCTGATTGCACAATGTTTGACACTTTAGTGAAAGATGTATTTCCTAAGGTTGCCTTTAAGGATCTTGGATATCAAGAGTTGTCGGACAGTGTTCGCGAAGTTTGCAAAAAGTTCAAGATGAACGTAAATGAAAATCAACTTCGAAAATGTTTGGAACTTTACGAACAACTGCAGCAGCGAATGGGCGTGGTCGTTGTGGGACCTCCATGTTGTGGCAAATCGACGATTTGCACTCTTCTTCGAAATGTAATTAATTATTAGATGATGATAATGTTATTGATGTATATGTACTAAGCTTTGTCGCTTTGTCGTTTTTTTGTTTATTGTGATTGTATGATTGCGTAGGCTTTGATTCACATGGGTCAAAAGGTCAAGACGCATATTATTAATCCAAAAGCAATGCCCAAAGCTCAATTACTAGGTCACATAAATCTGGACACGAGGCAATGGAGCGACGGAGTTCTCACTCTAAAAGCTCAACAAGTTTACTCTGAGCCACCAGGTAAAAGTCAATTATTGTCATTTCTGTCCGGTCACATTACATTACACGTCACTAGTCACTACACAAGAATTCACAAACCTTCTACTTCTAACATAATGTGGTTCTGTTCACAAGACGTGACCTCTTGGATTATTTGCGATGGTGACATCGACCCCGAATGGGTAGAATCACTGAATTCCGTTCTGGACGATAATCGTCTTCTCACTTTACCCTCGGGTTGGCGAATTAAGTTTGGACCCAATGTGAATTTCATTTTTGAAACTCATGATCTAAGTTTTGCATCCCCTGCTACTATTTCTCGTATGGGGATGATACTAATGAGGTTTGTGGACCAACAATGCGTTTTTAAGTATATTGACTAAATTAAATTCATTTAAAAATCACCTGTGCATATAACAGAGAAGAAGATGCAGACGTGAACTGTATCATTTCAAACTGGATCGAGAATCAGCCAGTAGAATCACAGTCTCTGCTCAAGCAATTCATTGAAGACTATCTTAAAGAAGGTCTTCAATGGGTGTTACAAAAATCCGAAAACAGTATTGTGCAGCTACCCGCTTGCAGTATTGTACAAAATGCATTGTCTCAAATGAGCAATGTGAAAAATTCGGCTCAAATGGCTATAGCAATGATTCGAGGGCTCGGCAGTCATCTCACAGCTCCTGCCACTATAGAATTTGCAAAACAGGCATGAACTCTCAAGAATTAATTGTGCGATTAAATCCACTTCGATTAAGTCAATTCATACATAAATCATGTTCTTTTGATAGGTTCTCATATGGACCAAACAAACCAGTGGGATCCAAGGGAGTGATCTCCTCAACTTGTACTACAACACCTCCGTAGACAGACTGGAATGCTATCACGACAGTGAATTAGAATTAACGAACAATTTTGATCCGGTGAAACCACCTTTAGTCCAAACGTCAAGTGTAAAACGTGTGCTGGATCATTTACAACCATGGCTGGCTAACCAAGATTCATTCATCCTCATTGGTCCAGAAGGTTGTGGGAAACGAATGATTTTGGAGCATGCCTTTAGTGATTTACGATCAACAGAAGTTACGACAATCCACTGCTCAAGTTTGATCTCACCTGAGAACGTGCTTCAGAAACTTGCACAAGTTAGAAGTTGCAATTAATTTAATTGAAAGTTGCCAAGAAATATTTGTGATGTCCATAATATTAGTTTGCTCAACCATAGCTTACTAACATCTGAATATAATATTGAATATTATTATATTATTATAATCCCGTTCTCTAATTGCTTAGGTATGCATCACAATTTCAACCACAAACGGGCGAGTGTATAAATCAAAGGATGGCGAACGTCTCATCCTCTATTTTAAGGATATTAATTTGGTCAAACCAGATAAATGGAAAACTTGTCAGTTGATTGAGTTTTTGCATCAGGTAACGTGTTGCGTGACGTCTATGACATGTCAATTGACAATGATATCATCATGATATGTGCTAACATAGTCCTGAAGATGCTTAGGTACCCAATAATAATTATTTTTGCTCAGATGATAACACACAAAGGATTCTACGACAAAAATCTCGAATGGGTTGGTATTCAAGGTATTCAAATTGTGGCAAGCATCACAATGGGAAGCACTGCTGGACGACACTTTATTTCGCCAAGATTCATGTCTGTAGTACGTGTTTGTACAATGAAGTGCGTGCATTTTCAGTACAAAATCTTTGACCTGTGTTAGATGTTTAATTGTATGATGATTTAATGATCGTTTTCCATTTGTAGTCAACCAGAAAAAGAACAGCTAATGGCAATTTGCAAAAGTTACTTTTCTCTTGTTCTCAAAACGAGGTATCCGGACCACCCGCTAAATCGTGGTCAACAAAGTTCGCTCTTGGCGCGTTGTATGGTAAACGTTTATCAAGAAATCCGGGCGTCCTTTACACCGTTGCTCCGAAGTCATTATCAATTTACCCCGAGAGACTTGACAAAATGGATTGTGGGCATTATGAGACACAACCTGGAGCAGGAAGAGTACGGAAAGTTGGAGGATTTGGGACAGGTTGAAAAAAAGTGGAAATGACTTAAGCATTAACAAGAACTCCAAATAAAATTAAATTTTTTCACTTTTTTACTTTGAAGGCATGGGCTTCAGAAGCAAGGTTTTTGTTCAAAAACAAATTGGTTTCGAGAGAACACAAGGATACTTTCGATGCAATTCTTCAGTCCGTTCTTGTGAATGACTGGAGTCTCCCAGATATGCCAAACAGGCTTAGTGGTTCGCTACCGAAAGCTCTATTGAAGCAATGAATGCAATCAAGTTTACACAAGGTTGTATGTATGAATAATAATGTGTTTGTTTCATAGGATCCCATTTTGTGAGCGCCCAATGTTTACAAACGATAGATCCATCTGCAATGGCATCGGTATCTTTGCCAAATCATCTTGGTTCAACAATCTTTAAAATTCCTTCCGAAAGCATGATGGCCATTGTTCAAAAAGGGATGAATACTTTCTCAAGGGAACATCGGGATCTTGGGGTTGTCATTGTCTCAGAAATGGAAGAAAATGTTGCGAATTTTGACAGAGTATTGTCATTGCCATTTTCCTCTCTAGTGCTAGCTGGGAGAACTGGGATTGGTAGACGAACTGCCTTGTACATTGTTTCTGCACTTCATGGAGCTACAATATTTACACCCAAAGTTGGGCGCAATTATTCTCTGAAGAATTTCAAATTGGATCTTAAAGCTGTAACGAATTACATTTCTTTAGTTTAGTTCTTTACATTAGCTGATTACATCTCTATTTCTAAATCTTGGATTTAAATTCCTCTGTAGGCAATACAACTATCGGCTGTTGATGGAAACAAAGTCTTCTTTTTGGTAGAAGACTTTCAACTCATCGATATGGTGTTTTTAGATATCCTCAACAGCCTTTTGTCCTCTGGAGAAATACCCGGACTGTATTCGATCGACGAACTCGAAAGTATTATTTCTGTCCTGAGGGATGCAGCTGCGATGGAAGATTATCCTTATTCCATTCATACTTACTTTGCTCTTAGTAATATTTTTTTCTAAAATATTATTAACAAATGTATCATTCGAAAATGAATGTTATTAATTTACAACGAATTCCATGTTATGTGCAGGAGTAAAGCGATATCTTCAAGTGATTCTTTTGATGGACTACACAAATGACAAGTTTGTGAGTAACTGTGAAAGTAATCCTGCAATTTACAAACAATGTAGTTTTCTGTGGTTGGACGATTGGAGTCCAAGCACTCTTCAAGAAATTCCACTCCTTATTTTGAACAAGTAAAGATGCACTTCTTTTTGTCATTATCATTATTAGCCTTCATTAGTGTAAATTGAATTGAAAATTATATGCGTGCTTATATTCAATTTAGGTTTTATCCCGAGGCTAATCCATTAAATTCTGGAAATGTCAGTGCCAGTGAAAAACAACGTTTTGCAGAATCCTTTCCCAGAATGCATTCCGCACTTTCATCGAATCCTACGGCATCTTACCCACGACGCTATGTTGCATTCGTTCATAACTACGCAATGCTTTTCAACGAGAGACAAAATATGATTAAAACTAAACTTCTTCGGTATAAGGTAGACTTCAGATTGTTTCAACCACTTTATCTTAATATTATATTGATGAGTCCATTAATTTTTATGCGAAACCAAATACAATTAATGGTGTTTATTATCGACACAATTGGATTTTACAGGCTGGCTTAGAAAAACTCACTGAAGCTCAAACAATTGTTAGCAAACTAAAAGCAGATGCTTCAGTTCAAGAGGTAACGTTAGCGGAAAAACAAGCCGAAGCAAACAATGCTCTAGAACTCATCACGGAAACAATGAGAACAGCAAATGTTCAAAGAGGAGAAATGGAAGACTTGAGAGAGAAAACGGTGAAGGAAAATGAACAGCTTTTGAAAAAGTATAAATTAAAGTCATAATTTATAAATGTCAGTTCAAATCTAGTCATATATCAGACTAGCAGTTAACAAAAAATGTGATTGCAATGTTTGTTTTTAGGAAAAGTGTGATTGACGAAGAATTGAAAGAAATTGAACCATTGATTCAAATGGCCAGAGCTGCTGTTGGAAATATTAAAAATGAATCCATTTCTGAAGTTCGATCACTGCGAGCTCCTCCGGACGTCATTCGGGACATTCTTGAAGGCGTTTTGAGATTGATGGGAATTGGCGACATGTCATGGAATAATATGAAAGTCTTCTTATCTAAGAGAGGCATTAAAGATGAAATCAGGTTTTTTAAGGAAAATTTTTAAAGATTTTATTCTTAATCAAATCAATGAATTCATTTTATCATGTGCAAAGTGCAAACATAAACAAGAACAAAAAGTAAATGATTGTAATTCTTATACATTCTGAAATGGTAATTGTAATGCTAATGCAATGTGTAGGACATTCGATGCTCGATCAATTCATCCTGACGACAGAGAAGCTGTTGAGAAACTTCTTAGACAAAAAGCCGAATCCTTCGATCCGAGGAATGCAAAACGGGCTTCTGCCGCTGCAGCTCCATTGGCTGAATGGGTAGTTGCAAACGTCAAATATTCAACCATTTTAGAGAAAATTGCTCCTTTGGAAAATCAGCAGCAAACTTTGCAAAGGTTTCACCTTTCACCACAAAGTTTTGTATTGGAAATGTGTATTCTTGTGTCTTTTTTTTTAAAATTGTGCTTGTTTGATTTGAAAAGGAATCTAATGATGGCCGAAGGTCAAATTGGAAAACTAAGTACAGATTTGGAAACAGTAGATCAAAAAGTAGAAAAGTTGAAGCAAAAGTTAAATAAGTACACTAAAGAAGCTGCGGAAATTGAATTTCATTTGGCGAAAGCAAAAGAAACACTGCTTGCTGCAGAAGGCCTCGTTGAACGGCTTATGTCAGAATATTCACGGTGGAATGAAGAGGTAAATGAGTTTACTACTAGTAGTAATTAATTAAACGCAGTACGATTTATTGTTAATCATTTAATAGCAATTTATGTTCCGTTCCTGTTCTACTAAATATTTAGATGCAACAACTTCAATCCGGATTACATCATTTGGCATACAATGCTTTACTTGCTGCTGCATTCATCACTTACATGTGTGACGCTCCAGAAGATGTTCGTAAACAATTTGTTGAGAAGTGGTCCACGGATTTGAACCTCCCGAATTTTAATTTCGGTTCGTTTTTGTCCTCTGAACGAGAGTTGCTCACATGGCAAGCAAATGGCTTATCTGCAGACCAACTTGCTCAGGAAAACGGCATAATGATTTTGAATGTATGTAACTTTAATGAAATCAGTACTATATCGATGAATTTTATATTTTACAAAATCGAATTGAATTTCTGAAAAAATGTGTATGTTGAAATTCTAATGCTGCGCTTAAAGTTGGCTGATGGGAAACTCGGGGTATTTTAATCACGCAATTCGCCATAAAAAGGTATTTTGATAGGTGTTCTAATCATTTTATGACTTGTTACATTTTCCAGACTTGTCTACGACCATTTCTCATCGACCCGTCAAATATTGCTCTGGGCTGGCTCAAGAAAACATTAGAAAAGAGACAAGTAGTCGTGATGTCATTACAGGATCCAAGATTTACATTGGAACTAGAACTAGCCATAAGGTATGAGAAATTAACATTTAATTCAACTACACTTTCACAGTTAATTTTTGAATTGTACAGTTAAAATATGTACATTTCTTCCAATATCAGATTTGGAAAAGTGCTCATAGCTTGTGAAGTCGATTCTATCGAACCAATTCTCGTCCCGGTTCTCCGGGGTGATTTAATCTCCCAAGGGGCAAGGGACGTGGTCATGCTTGGTGACAAAGTTGTCGATTATAACCCAGACTTCCGGTTATTCCTTACAACGAGAAATACAAATCCTGTAATTCCACCTGGTTCCTCTGCGAATTTAACAATTGTCAATTTTACGACTACTCGAGCCGGTCTCACAAGTCAAGTAAGCGCATTTTACACACATGTCACAAAATCCATTATTGATTTTCAGAGTATAATCAAGTTTTTAAATCATTTGAAATCCGTAGCTGCTCAGTTTGATAATGGCTATAGAAAAGCCGGAAATTGAATCTAAGAAAAAGGAATTGGTAAGGAAAGTTGAATCTCAAAAACTTGAATTAGAAGCTTGTGGAGACTCCCTGCTTCAAGATTTGGCAAACGCACAAGGCAACATTCTGGAGAACAAGGTAAGATTAGTTTTGCATTTTTGTGGTACTCAATAGTTCAATAAATTAAGCTTTGTAAACTTAAATCAATTTTATTGGTACGTTGATTTTAGGAATTGTTAAAATCTCTAAACTTAACGAAGGCCAATGCAATGGAAATTGCTGCGTCAATCGAAGAATCGTCTGTTGTACAGGAATCATTAGATTCTGAAATCAATGTGTATTTGCCATTAGCAAACTTTGGAAGTAGACTCTACTTTTCAATTAACGATGCTGCAAAGTTGAATCACTTGTATCAATTCTCGTTGTCGAGTTTCACTCACTTGTTCCGAAATACTTTGACAACTCAAAGAAAATCTTCACCCAGACCCAGTGGAAATGGAACTGACTCTCGAATTAATTTCCTTAAGAAAAATCTACAAAATTATGCGTACGAATACGTTTGTAGAGCACTGTTCAAAGCGGACCGTCTCACATTTTCATTGCATCTGTCTCATTCTATGAATCCGAACGAGTTTCAGCCTAATGTAAGCAATACACTATACACTATACACGCCTAACATCTATAGTCCATCCAACGTTCAACTACCTTCAATTGATTGAGAATGATGGCTTTTTAATATCGTGAACAATTAAATTATTGACAGGAGTGGGAGGCTTTCACAAGTCAACTGATAACGGATCTCAAAAGCGCTTCGGCGACTAAATACAAAAATCCAGTTCCGACTTGGATAAATGAAGACAGGCATTTCGCAGTGGGACTGCTCAGCGACACATTTCCTCAATTGTATGAAATGCTCAACTTTCCAAACGAGTCGTTATGGAATGAATTTTACGCGAGTCTAGAATGTGAAGACCATTTTCCACCGAGTGTGAAAGAACGATTGAGTCCATTTCAAATGCTAATGGTCATTCAAACTTTGAGACCAGATCGACTGGAAACAGGGATGAGAAATTTCGCAAGACAAGTGTTAGGACGAAAATCTTTGTTTCCACCCCCAGCAAATCTGCGACAGTTGTACACGGATTCAAGAGCAAGTGAACCTATTCTCATTTTACTGTCTTCTGGAGCGGATCCGTCTCAGGAAATGAGGGAATTGGCTCAAATGACTGTCGGCATGGACAAGTACATTGAGGTAATTGATACTCAGAAAAGCTGTCAGTTTCAATCGTTATTTTAGAACTTGCTTAAATTAAACTCTACCTTCTTAAATATGAAAATAATGCTTGCTTTCACAATTTCATAAAGATCTCAATGGGGCAAGGCCAAGCTGAAATCGCAGTATCAAAACTGCAGGACGCTGCTAAACATGGAAAGTGGATCTGCCTGAAAAACTTACATTTAGTGACTCACAGTTTAGAAAGTTTGGAGAAAGAATTGCAGATTTTGAATCCGCACGACAATTTTCGACTTTGGTTGACTACAGAGCCACATCCTTTGTTTCCTACTATTATGGCTCAATCCTGCTTAAAAATTGCTTATGAGGTTTGTAATGATGACAGTGAAAGTGAAGGAAATCGAAAATATATGAATTACTTAATCCATTTAATGAATGAATGTAATTATTTCTAGGCTCCTCAAGGATTGAAAAAGAATCTACAAAGGACTTACGGAAATTGGTCTAAAGAATATATTTCCGGGGAACGAAATGTATTGCGTACTCAAGCTTTGTTTGCTTTAGCGTTTTTCCATGCAGTGGTCCAAGAACGTCGAACTTTCATCCCGCAAGGCTGGAACAAGTTTTACGAATTTAACGAGAGTGATCTTCGGGCCGGGTCCGATGTTTTGGATCAGATTTTTCAAGCTTCACGTTAGCTTTAATTAATAATTTACATTACTAAAATTACAATTTACAATTGCCGGGAGGCAATAATACACTAATGTAATTTTAATACATTATTATAAGATAATTCATAATTCTGCTAAATGAATGCGAATGTAAATCCGTCGATCCTGTTGTATGTTATAACTTTGATTCTATAACTCAAACGTACTAATAAGGGCGTTTTATGTTTTACTTTAAAGGGGTGAAAGATGTGCAATGGGAATACGTGCATGGTCTTTTTGAAAATGCAATTTACGGAGGTCGTGTCGACAATATTTACGACAATCAAGTGCTCGTGTCCTATCTTCATGAATACTTCAATGAATCGATTTTAACGGGAGCTAATCCATCGAAGAGATCCTTTGGACCTGGTTTGAAAATGCCGTCATCAATCAGCCCTCAAGTATGACGTGACAGATTTTCCATACCTTCCTGTAATTGCTATTCAACATTACAGCATTATTACAGGCTTTCTATTTCAATTGTAATCTTATGTCCAGGAGTACATTGATATGATTGACTCTATTCCTGAATACGATCGCCCATCGTCCTTTGGACTCCCACGGAATATTGAAAGATCATGGCAAAGGATTACGAGTAATCAAGTCATCAATCAACTTAAAAGTGATTTTAATTACTATGCTTATGATATATTAGAAAGTTTTCGAAATGGGGTAATGCATGCATTTTTAAACGTGCTTTATTTACAGTTTTGTCACGAAAGTACGACAACAACATCATTTTAAACAAGATCAATTGGAGTGAAGAACTCAAACCCATTTTCAATAAATGGAAGAAGCTGAATTCGGTTAATGAAATTATCTATACAATAAATATTAAGAATCATGAAATATAAGATGAATCTAATAACAATGATATCAACAGGGACGAGAGACAATGAGCTTAATTCATGGAAAGGTGGCCTGTCCGATTATGACTGACAAGGATGGACCAATGGACACATTTGTGAGAATGGAGTATTTCACAGTTATCTCATTTTTGCAACGGGTTCATAACAGTTTAGGAGTCATTAGTAAGATTCAAAGGGGTTTGGTGTCTCCAACTGCAGAGATCTTTCAGACTGCAGAATCTCTCCTACGACGTGAGGTAACGGAAACACTATCCACATTTGTGTGTTCAAGTCAAAATTGAGTGATATAAAGTTTTTTATGTTGTCAATTTTTCTGCGCTAAAGACTCCAGAAACCTGGTTAGCCAAATGGGATGGACCTATGGATCCGCAAGAATATTTGGCTGGTGTTGTAAAACGCGCAATTGGTGTCATTGATTGGATGAAACGTCTTGAGAAAGGAGATGTTCTACGTGAACCAATTGACTTATCCGAAATCATGAATCCGGACACTTTTCTCTGTGCTTTTAAGCAGCATTGCGCTAGGTACAGTAGTAGTTCGTGTACATTTCGTTACATTAATAATTGTCGTAAGTTTCCAGTTTAATAAATTGTGTTGTATACCGGATTTTAATTTCAATAGGAATCTCGGCGTGTCTATGGATGAGTTACATTTTTCATCTAACTGGGACAAAGATCCCGATTCTAAAACGCAATGCGTTTTAACTGGTCTTTTGCTGGAAGGCTGTTCGTTCAGTGGTGGGAAGTTGGTGGACAACCGCCCGGAATCTCTTCCCGTCATGAAACTTCCGGACTGTCATATTACGTGGACAACTAAGACTTTGGTTAGAGTTTATTCTAATGATGTAATGTTTGTTGGTTGGCGTTGGTTGGTTAGTTACGTGGTCGATTGTCGAAATTATCGATCTCGTTGTAAATTCCTAAATTCACAATATTGTGTAATGTTTGATATGTTTGTGTTTCTGTGTAGGTATCTAATGCAAGAATTTCCGTTCCATTGTACTACAATGAAACTCGGGAAAAGCTGGTTGGAAGCTTATACTTTCCATGTAGCGGAGAAACGGAGAAATGGGTTCAAGCAGGGGTTGCAGTATTTTTGAAACCATAAAATGTATATTTTAATGAATCATTCAATAATGTGGATGCTGCAGAATTCGCAATAAAAGCAGTAAATGCTCAATAATATTATTAGCGCATTCAATTAAAACGATATAATATTCGCTAATACATACACATTATTCATAACGAGTATCATACAATCATACACATGAAATTGTGAAATCACCTTAGATCTTAATAAGGCAACGCTCAATAAATTGCACTAAATCCATTCTTCTACAACGGTGTCGCGCTGACTAATTCATGCAATAAATTGCCATGGATTTTGAACCGGTTCTAGAGAAGGGTATCGTGAGCTCCTGTCCTGACCAGTCAGATTGATTGTAATTTGAATCACAATGAAATTAAGTAAGGAGTAATGTCTGGTAAATAAATATTAGTGAAGCGTGGAGACAAAATTATTGAGTGAAAATGCCCAAGAAAACATATCCATTTGATCCTCTGACCCCGGAGGAAATCCATGAAACCGCAAAAATGATAACTGAGCGGCATCGCTCCGAAAATGGCTGGATCTTTAATTCTATCACGTTGAGAGAGCCACATAAGAGTATAATTCCGATGTTGAGTCTAAGTAAGCCTGATTTCACAGGAGTTGCAAGAAAATCACTGGCCGTTGTAATTGAGAGAGGCACAGGAAAAATGTATGAAGCTTATTGCAATTTGGCTGAGGGAATTATCGAATCATTTCTTAAATTGGAATATCATCAGCCATGTTTTACTCCTGAAGATGTTGAGACTGCGGCTATTATCGTTCAAGAAAGTCCTCTAGTCATGGAAAGAGCTAAGAAAGTTCTTACGGCAAAAAATGAACACATATTTGTTGATCCCTGGTTAGTAACTCAAAGCCCTGACTTTACAATACTGCACAATTTATTGTCAAGTCTCATAAAGTTATCAATTTCTAGGGCACGTGCATGTTTCGGGAAAAAGGAAAGCAAACGTCTCATGCAATGCTATTTGTATCGCCGATTCCGAGATGAAGACAATCCTTATTCCTGTCCTTTGAATTTTTGTGCTATCGTCGATATGACTTCGGAACGAGTAGTCAAACTAAAGGAATTGCCATGTCACGGTGAATTTGTTATCCAACGCGGCACTGAAACTCGTCTTCCAAGAGTTCCTGCACCTTACCTTCCGCATTATCTTCCACACGACTTTTTCAGAAACGATTTGCAACCATTGACAGTGACACAGCCGAATGGACCCAGCTTTTCAGTCACTGGACACATTGTATCTTGGCAGAAATGGAATTTTCATGTGGGTTTCAATTATCGATGTGGACTTGTTTTACATAACGTCACCTACAAGGAGGACAACAAAATCCGTCCAATTCTTTACCGAGCCGCACTCTCAGAAATGGTCGTCCCTTGCGGAGATCCTCGCTCTCCGTTTCACGGCAAATGTGTCCGTTTTCATATGACAATTATACAGTCAATTTTGTTATTGCAATTCATTGCAACTGTATAACCAATAATCACGTTTGAAGGAATCGTAAAATGTACACTGTCTGTGCTTAATTTGTGTAGATGTTTGATATTGGACAATATGGACTCGGATATCGGGCATCGTCACTCTCCGAAGGATGCGAGTGTTTAGGGGCAATACATTTCTTTGATGTCGTCCTCAATAATCATAATGGTCAACCATTCACAATCAAAAATGCAATTTGTGTACACGAAGAGGATCATGGTTAGCTAAACTATACTTCCCTACGCTTCAATGCAATCCCAAAAATACGATTTGCATAAAAATGCTTGTGTAATAATAATTTTAAAGGAATTCTTCATCGACACGGCTACACAGATACAAAGACCTATTCAACTCGTAGTAGACGTTTGGTTGTGAGCTTTGTAGCTCAAGTGGGGAACTACGATTATGCGTTCTACTGGTACTTTTACCAGGATGCCAGCATTGAATTTGAAGTGAAAGTCACTGGTCAACTTCATACACATTCCTTGGCTGAGAATGTCACTCCAGGAGGAAATGGAACGATTGTGTTTCCACAAGTGAATGCTCAATATCATCAACACTTGTTTTGTGTACGTTTGGACACATCCGTTGACGGAATTGAGAACACTGTCACAATGGTGGATACTGTACCCGTGTCCGCGAAAATGAATTCCTCTAATCCTTACGGAAATGGGATTACAACTCAAGAAACCGTAATAAAAACCACTGATATGCAATCAGACATGATCCCTGGAAGATACTGGCTCATTCAAAATGACAGCGTTCTTCATCCTTACACAAACACTCCTGTGGCTTACAAATTAGTTCCGACCGGACCTACAGCAACTCTTATTGCTGCTCCCGACAGTGAATGCTTCAAGCGAGCTGCTTTTGCTCAACACAATTTGTGGGTCACTCCTCATCGTGACAATCAGTTGTATGCCACTGGACAGTATGTCAATTCAAATTTTACAGAAGCAGACGGTCTCGGCAAATGGGTTCAAAAGCCTCAGGAGATTGTGAATCTCCTCATCGTGACAATCAGTTGTATGCCACTGGACAGTATGTCAATTCAAATTTTACAGAAGCAGACGGTCTCGGCAAATGGGTTCAAAAGCCTCAGGAAATTGTGAACAAAGATATCGTGGTTTGGTACACTTGCGGCATTACGCGTATTCCAAGTGTGGAGGATTTCCCTATTCAATCCGTAGAGTAAGTATTTCCAATTTTTCTGAAGATTTTTCTCTTTAGTTCATTACTATTCATCGCAACAATAACAATTTCCAAATTGTTTATGTCTTTACAGGAAAACTGGTTTTATTTTAAAACCTTTTAATTTCTTCATGAGAAACCCAGCACTGGACGTTCCACCCACTTTGGTAGATCGCAAGCGCCGAAACATCATTCGTATCAACATGACTGCTGAAGAAGAAGCGGAACTTGCTGACGAAGAAATGCAAGAACGAAGTGAAACTAACGTAATCGTGATGACTGAATAATAAAGATAATATACATCACGCCGTGTCATTTGTCATGAAAATAAATCTCAAAATTCTTTGTACTTCAAACGTTTAAGTTGAAGCCATTTATTGCATTCCTGTGCAGCCGTACGTTACCATAACTCTTTGTACATGCATGCTTTAGTTGCATTAAGTGCCCACATTCAGGGACGTTACAAGAATAATCAGCAATCAGTGAAGATGTAATAAGTCGTGCGTCACAAAGACGGACTCCATTGTCCTATAGGCCTTTAAGGCCAACTAAACTAACGTTTGATCTTCTATACACTAGTGCACAATACTTTAATTTCCATCATGCCAGTAAACCTAATTGAACGATTGGAACGTAAATGTACTAACATGTTTCGTCGACGGTACTACAGACTCCGTCTTAATTTTGACGACCTATTTGAAAAATTTCAAAATGGGGGACTGAATTCGCCCGCAATGTATACGAATAAATATCCTGTAGTGAGCGATACTTCTGAGGAATCCGGGGCCAGTGATGATGAAGATGATGATGAACGCCAACAAATTCAGCATAAACGTACACCGAACAAATTACAAGCACAGAAAGAGAGTTCCTTAAGGTCACAAGAAAGTGCTAAGTCCAATACCTCAAGTTCACAAGAAAATTCTAAACCCAGTTTCGTTCATGGAGTACAAAAGAATTCCGAAGAAACTGAAAAATATACGCAAAAGGCATCTCGACAACCTCAGAAAAAGCACTATCCTCGTCTGCACGAAGACAAAGAAAGGACATCACGAAAAAAGGAATACGCAGTCATGTCGAAACTTCCTCATGCTCATTTCGTACCACAGCTCATTACAAATGAACCACTAAATCTGAATCCTTATAAACTGGAACGAGGTGTAAAGATTGATTACAACCAAAGACGAATCCAAAAAGACGAAGGAAAACAGAAAGCTGATGATACGAAAAATACGCACAAATCAAAAATACGTCGTCCAATGAAGAATTTACTAGGGTTCAAGTTTGTTTTCAAAGACACGCTACCAGGACAAAAGATTCGTCCATTAGAAACTCTTACCAAGTGGTTGTCCGAAAAGTTTGTTCAACCTGGTCAAAAAGCCATCAATGATGATTATGATGAAAGATATGCAGATGAGAATGCTAACACTGGATTCGATAGCGTTGAAGAAAGTCAAAGGATCCAACAACAGCATTTTTGGGGTGCTTCTCCAATCACTCAAATCCAATCTAATGCTGGACAATTCCCGTTTGAGAAATTGTCAACGGATTATCGCTATTCAGACCTGTCTAATCGTTACAATTGGAGCTCTTCTATGAAATATCATTCATCTGGTTACAATAGCCATGCAAATTACTATCATCAGGACATGCCGATGTTTAAGCACCACACTTCTTCGGAACCATTGTTCGTGCCTTCCACTCCTTTCACTTCTCAATTTGCCCACCTTCTACAAAACTAAATCTGTCGAGTCGCTAAGATTATGTCGTTATGATAATAAAATGGAAACAAACGGCAACACAACTTTAGTATTGGTACGCAATTCTGAGAATCCGTTATTATTTTAATGACCGTGCGTGTTATTTTAGCATTTTTACTGGACGCATAATAATAATTAATTTTAAAAAAATATGGCACTTGTTGACTTGACTTATTCAGTTGCTTCGTTTCTTTCTTAGAAATGGAATAGAAAATTCTTTTGGAACAATTCCGGACACATTACCCTCCAAGTACTGGAAAATTCTAAACCACCATACTTCAGAATAGTAGTTGGTACTTGAGCGTTCCTAATCAGATGAAAATGAGCAAAACATTTGAACGTGCAAAGAATTTTAGATAAGAATGCGAATTTAGATTTTCAAACATGTACTTTCAGTAAAGGATTGTTTGCTAATGTATGGTACGTCCAAAACATCCTTGTTGTGGCGTAGTATGCAATAATCACATCTATTGTGTAGTGTCCGTGCGACACTAACAAACCAATCATGCCAAACCAAGCCATGGACCAAAATATCCACTGTAAAATCCACAGTCTTCTTGGGGCGTCTGAAATTACAATTCAAGAGTGAATGCAATCAGTTATTTCATTACGTATAATTTTTGTACTATTAGTAGTCAATGGACAATAATATTACATTCTTTAATAAGAAGGTACGCCAAAATGACAATGATTGTGTGACCGGAAAAGATGTAATCTCCACACAACTTCTTTTTGCCGGTAATCGGCAACCCTCCGCCAACAATGAGTTCAACTACTTGTTGAGCCACGAGTTGAACTCTTTCCATTGAGGAAGTGGAATTGATCTTCTCAGTGCAGACAACATGATCATTGCTCAGTGGCAATACTGTGACGTACATTGTCACTGATCGACTTAAATACAGGACGCTCAATATGATAAAAATTCGACGGGCTATGATCCATCTAAAAAAAATTAAAAACCACTGTAAAACATAAAGCTGAAAAGTTTTCACATACCAAATGCTTAGCAATGGTATCGACTTGTATTATAATTCTTTCCATCTGTCATTGTAATTCATGATTCGTGATTAACCAAATACCAAATCTGAAGAAGGTGTTAATGTTAAAGCTTTGTTATAAATATTTTGTTAACGTTGCTTTACTATCATCTACTATGATATACTATGATTTTTTCTGGTCTGGTCTGGGCGTCTGGGTTTAAAAATAAAATAATAATCGTTCCTTGTTAGCATACAGAGTGAGTTATTTGCACGGTTCCGACACGACATTCAGATAAGAGAAACGTATGTATTTAATAATGTATAGTTGTGATTACGCTACATTATACGTAATTACGATTACTCAGCACCAGTAATGTCTACATTCCACGGATCTCGTGTACACACATTCACGATATCATTGACAGGTATAATACGAGCAGAACATTAGCATATTTGGAATTGGAAAATTCAATGTCAATGGTGTATTGATTAGAGGAAAGAGAAACGGAAGCATATGATTCATGCACAGAGTTGTTGAGTGAGTAACATTGATGTAATTATTACAATGATTCAAAAAGCTTACCTGTGTTTATGAAAAAGGGTAAGCAAAACGCAGGAAACGGTGCATATGATGACGAATATATCCGCGACATCATTCAACCATCTCCGTTTCTCTATATTATCAAGAAACAAGTCAGGTAACGGAGGGACTTTTGTTCTATCCGGGACTTTTTGATGGGTCAAGGCTATGGAAATGGAATTTGCAATGAATCCAATGGCACATAGACCAAAGGCCACAAAAGTCTTGCGTTTCTCTACTGGAAAATTATTCGCTTCATTGTCTTCTGTATTGTTGCTGACTAGGATTCTCGTTGCGAACGGTAAAGTGATTCCGTCGTCGTCAATCTATAATAATTAAAATATAATTAGTATAGGTAAAAATATCCGTGTTTCTTTTGCACTTACATCTGATGGTGATGAAGATCGATGAGAAATGGAGGACGCAGTTTTATCCTGTAACCACTCTTGGTCTTCGCGAGACTTGTGCAACAAAGGCTCGCGATCTCGATCATAGTCAATTGGACCTGAACTGTTTGCTGGCATTATTAATGAAATTCTATTTTCGCTTACATTAAAGTTAAATTGTTGTACAGAAATTAAAATGCTCTAGAAGAGTGAGAGCAAAGTCGTGTCAGCAATTACAATCACAAATGAGGAATGGCAGGAAGAATTAATTAGCAATTCAATGGCAGGTTCTTTTACAAACTGAATGCATAAGTTTAGCAATTCATGCAAAAAATAAGTCAGACCTACTGTTTTGAGTGTGTCAAAAAAATGAAAGTATGTAAAGTATAATGGACAATGCTGAATGGACCAAAAAGAGTGCAAGTGCACACACTCTCACGATACGAGCGATTTGAGAACTCAATTGTAAATGTGTAATCTTTCTACATTGTCATTTTGAGTAACAACCTATTAGATAAATCGTCACATGGCCTTTTTGGTTTATCTCAAACTCAAGTATAATAACGTTACGATTACATTGAGGAGTCCGTCAAAATTAAATGGCGCTTAGTAACCATATTGTTTGCTGTTTTTTGCAATAAATTGTGTTTGCCTAACCCCGGAGGTGATAAGGCACAAAAATGACTGACTTTTTATACCATCCCATTATCAAAATAACTCACTTCGTCATGCATTAGCTATGCTATGCTGTTAAGTTTCCAAATGTCAGGTGTAAGTTTTCCGTGTGCCTGGACAGATTGCCTTGTTTTGCTAAAGTAAAGTCAGTCGGCCTCCTTTGTACGCGTATATTTCATTGTTTTGTATGGGATTCAATGAAGTATCAAACTGTCACGTAATCTTTCGCTAAAAATGACCCACAAGGCTAAAAAAAATCAATGAAACAAGAGGAAGCACATGCTACAATATACATATAGAATCTGTTTTGTCACTTTAACAGTAATTTAATGTAAACATTGTGTTACCACACATATTTTTTACCGTCCGATATTTATAGCATTACATGTTTGAGCAGATTTATTGAATTTAAAAGATTACAGAAAGCACAAAAAATAACACATTAAGTTATCGTACATGGGTACATTACAGTGACAGTGAGTTAACTGAATAAGAGTTTTTGAAATCTGAAATGCCTGCCTTGTCTAGTTGTCTCTAATGTCTCTTGTCTTTTCGTTGGTTGAAGAGTTTGAACCGTTTGAAGATCATTTTACATCAAATTAACAAATTCTTTCCATTTGCAACCACAAAATGTAGTTTAAACGTCTAGTCCTAAATCTCCTACAGCGTCCAAGTAACAAAACAATGTGATTTCAGTTCCAGATCCGATGTTATTCAGCCTAAAAATTGGATTATCTCAGAATGATTGAAGACAGTGCTGGTTCCATTGTTTGCTTTTGTTCCATGTCTTCATCATGCCGGTCGAACAAGCAAATCCGCCACTATTCTTCTGATAATATTGAAGAAGTAAATAACCGCCACGATGATGATGAACATAATAATGTATTGGAACCTTTACATAATATACGATAAAATTCAATGAAAACTGCTGGCTTTAAAATGTATGAATTGATTTGTAAGAAAAATCGTCTTTGGTAAATATTGTAGTGGATTAATATGTTGGAATTTTGCTTACATTTTGGAGGATGTGCTTTCAACGCTCTTTCAACTTGGCAAAATTGTATAAGAAAGTGTTTTAAAACAGTACTATGCAATGGTACTTAAAAGTGCAAATCTTAGTTTGCGGAAAATTGCACCGTTGAAAAGTAGAAGTGACAATAATTGAGTGAGGGGCAAGAGTTACCTGACCGATTCCGTGAGATTCATTTCCACGTTTTCCTCCACAAAAGTTTCCTTAGGGAATCTCGTATAGTGCTAGCTGTGCTACACATTAGACATTCTTATTCATTTCCACCTGTTGACCTTAACAACTTTCATTTCAACGAAACATCCCTTTGAGGAGCGAGTTGAGTTTTGAGTATACAGTTCTGTATAATATACTTGGATAATTCCTTACTTGTCTTCAATTGAAATTCATACAGGATGGAAGACGGACTAGCTTTAAGCCTTGTGAAACCCTGTTGAGCACAAATCTGAAACGCTCAGAGGTGCATGGATGGTTTTGCTTCTTCCAGTCTCTCGTCATATTCTTACTCAATGCACCTTTATAGCAATCCTTGCATGCATGCTGAAATTCTTGCTCTCTGGAGCAACTCGACTTGGCAAAAAAAAATACGTCAAGGCTACTTTAATATAACTTAAGCTACACCCCTAAACAACTGCAACCCCCAAAACTTGAGCATTTGGATGAAAACGATGTGAGTGCGTACTAGAAAAACCAAAACCGGATGGTGGTATGAAAAGAAGTGTCCAGTATTTTCATTTTATAGACTACTACCCACTTTTTATGAGTCAGACGGAGACGGAATGGCAAGACTTAGACACGAGGAGCCACAAAATTGATCTTACGAAACCTTACGAAACATTTACTACAGCACAGAAATAACCACAAAAAAGGGATTCCCATGAACATCTTTGATGCTTCTCCGATAGTTATGAAAATAGTTCGTTTGTTTAGGGTTCATTTCTCTCAAGAAGTTGTTATTATATTATGTAAGACTTACATAAAACGAATGCATGGTGAGGTGAGTCAAACGATGTGAACGCGCGTGCCAAAAATAAAATTAATTTACCTACTGAAACGTAACACAATCGCGTATTATGATATTTAATTATAGTTAAGAACGAATACAAGTGCCTTGAACTTTTATTGTGCAACAGTTGCGCTTGTTTTTCCATCCTTTGTAATGATTTGCACAAGGCTTCCATTCGAAGGGAGCTCTTTCTTGTTCATCCAGTTGAAAATCACTCTAAATAAAGTTAAATAAACTCAAATGTGACGATCAAGTCACCTTACAAAAAAGCATAAAAAACTACTAGATATCAATTAATTATTATAATCCTGCGAAACTACATAAAATGTAAGTCATGCTTACGCAGCGACATGCTCCAGTGGAGTCCAAGTGTCATCATGCTTCATGTATTTTCGATTCATGGGAGTGTCAAGCGTCACAGGCAAAATGGCGAATGCATTTGCGTCCTTTGGTAATCCACCGTCTTGAGCACCAATGGATTTCACTAATTGATGAACAGCAGCCTATAGAATTTCAATGTACAGTTCATTAAGTTGCGTCGACAAATGAATGCTTCAGTTATCTTTAATACGTTTTTATAATGCAAGTTCTAACTTTAGCAACACCATAACCAATCATTCCAGGAGTGGGCTTCAGAGCAGGAGATGCACCTGTCAAAACCAAAAGACCATCTTCCTTGAGGAATTTTGGAACCAGGCTCGAAGCAATCAAAGAAGTCCATAAACTTTGTTCGATCATCATTTGAGAACTTTTGAGAAATTCTGACGACTCTAGATTTCCACCTAATATATATAAAATATAGTAACGAAACCAAATTAATCAGCTTTTAGCTATGAATACAATTTTTCATTCGTTATTCGTTGATGAATGGATGATTACGTTAATTACGATGTTATTATGTACTATGTAATGTAATGATAATGAATAATGAATAATGTACCTGCCCATCCACCAGCGACACACAAAATAGCATCAAACTTGCGATTTCCTGGCATTTCATTTATGACATTTTTAGCCTGTAAAATAAAGCAATTGCGTAACCAAACCAAATCTTTGAAACTAGTAATTTTAAAGCAAACTTTGCTATCAACTAACTTGTTGCTCAAACGTTGTGTCAGCCTTCAGAATGATGTTGGCATCAGCATCAGAATTCGGAATGAAATCAATACTTCCAACCCAAAATCCTTTAGTTTTGAAGAAATTCACTAAAGTGGAACCTAAAGCTCCCTTTCCCCCATAAACCAAAACCGACTTACTCGAAGCCATAGTAAACTGTCTAGTAAGAACAGGTTATTTCAAAAAACGAAAAGGGATGTCTTCGTTAAACTCAAGTCAAAAGACTACTGAGAGAGAAGAACAAGAAATTATTAAAATTAATCTTGCATTCATCATCTTCCTATTCCAGCGCATCCCATTCACATCGGCATGTTATAAATAATCGTTGAGCGTTCAAGGTTCAAGTGACCCTGCTCACATGAAACCTCGAATTCTTATCTATGGTGCGATAAGGAAGGCATATGACAACCTGACAACTGTCACTTGACAATGCCAAGACTCAAGTTCGGAGATTGTACACTCAAATAGGAAAAATGATATAAAATCAATAACAAAAATAATAACGCCGATGGCAAAAATGTTCGTATAGGTTAATATTGAAGTCGGGCATTAAAAAATAATAGATTGGAAGTTGGAACTCAGGAAACATTCTATCCTGGTACAGTAAGCAATGGGAAATGGAATTAAGCATTAAACTAAATCTTTAAAAATCCCCGAATTTGGATATTGAACGTTGAAAATGAAACTCATTTTACAAACGTCAATTTACTTATTAGGTATTGTAGTCATTAAATAGTTAGGTTAGTTTACATTCTTTCATGTCTGTGCGACAAGCAATTACATTTTACATCGACTTTCCATTTTATTTCTATTCTAAATGAAGCTGCAAGATGAAACCATAAGTGAAAGCAAGACTGCAAGACAACATTCGCAAAATCGTGTTGTATTTTCAGAATGTGCTGTAATAAAGTAATAAAAGTAATAATTAATAATACGCGAAGCTTTCTTATTATCCAAAACGCATAGAAATCATGCTAATGGAATTCATTGTAAATTGTAATGACTCATGAAAAATAAAATGCAAAGGCTGAATGCACTATTCATGGTCAAGAAGAATTATATTTTATATCACGTCATATGTACCGAAAGTACGTTTAATTTAGTGGTTTAATGCCTAATAATAATGTAGCATTCAATAGAATTGTTTATACATCATTTCTTCTTTGAATAACCTTGCCTCATTCGAAATCATGTGCAAGAAATGTGACATTTACTAATGCTCCTCCCCTCCCCATAAGTATGATATAGGAGAGGAGAAGAAACACTAACCTAAACAATGGAATTCAGAATTGCACATAAAGTACGACTATAAAATAATTATGACCATCGTTACTTTAACTCCAACCCACGTCAGCGCTTTGTAACACTAGGCAGTAGGACTTGACTGGTCTAAAATATTAATATTCAATCTTAGGTGGCTGCTTAGAATTTGCCAGTTTCAGTTTTAACCTTACAACGTTCAGATTGACTTGACCTTGCAAGGAAACATGAAGATTCTTTGCTTGTTCGCTTTGGTAGTTTCTGCCTTGAGTCATGATACCATTCCAAGTAAAAAAAATGGAAACATATTGGTTCTAATACTTTGAAATAAAATTGATACTGAATTGATTTATTGTACTTTGGATTTAGAACACCAGGAAGTCATCGTGACGAAGCATATCCCAGCCGAAGTCACGGGAAGTTTGGGTCTAAACTTGATGGACATGAGACAATTTTCTGGACATGCCTTCAATATCATTCGTCACAGATGTCCTAATGTAAACAAAGAACAACTCCACAGTATCCAAAAATACATCACGAAGCGAATTCACAGCAAGTTCGAGACCTCCAAGTCTACCCCAAGTTCAAGTCGCAATATGGAGTTCCGCAAGCTCATTGATACAATGACCACTTGCGCTCGCGTTCCAGTGACTCCGAAGAACGATAAAATGGATCATGTCCCTCTCTCTGATGATCTTATCATGCCTTTCTCTACATTCAAGCAAACATATGAAAAAATGAAGAAGCAACAAGAGAAATCTGAACAGACTCCTGAGCCCAAATTGCCTATTCTGGATACAATTGTTCCTTCAAGCTTACGTACACCGGAAGAAAAGCAACCTACCGATGATGAAATTCACGTTATTGAATTTTCATTCGCTGTTCCATCAACTTCATCTGGAAATCCTGAAACGGTGTGACTCGTGTGACATTATTATAACATTTTCTTGGATATCATATCATCATTTAGCACACTATCGAATCTCAGATAATAATAAACTAGACAAACTAGTAGAGTTTGAGCATTGAATATTAATTATATAACACTTTCATTAATTTTTCAGGCGGAACTTAATCCCATGAATGCTGATGAAGTGGATGTAAAGGAAATTAAACCTACCCAAGAAAACGGCGGACTTTACAACTGGATTTCATCAATTTGGGCATCCATCACTGGATTCATGTCTCGAATGTTTGGCTATTCCACACGTTCTCGTCGCTCTGCAATCGACGACGACGACAATCCTTTTGAACCTATTGTGTCCGTTGAGGAACTTCCACCTGTCGTTGTCTCTTTGGATGCTGTTGAACCTGGAGTTTCTCGGCTGTCCCAAGAACAGGAACCACCAAAAATGTCCAAGGGTAAAGAAGCTTTCACCCAATTAATTGACGAGATGTGCCGTCTGTACTGCGACGCCTGCCCCATTGTCCAAGCGTACGACTTCAAGTTGGCTGCAAGAGAACTTCTGACCTTCCTGTTTGAAGATTCAAAAGGCGTTGAATTGGCCGGGTCACATTACTTTAACCAGGAGTTCTTAGACTCCATTGCTGCTTGCGAAAACCACATTAAATTGGAATAGAACTACATAGTGTCATTAAAAACAATGATTTCTGTCGAATTTATTCAACAATGTAATTGATTTGAAGTTTTAACATAAGATTCCTTTACCCTTAACCAACCTTGGGCAATTAAAAATCCTTAAAAATTAGTTTCAACTAAAATAATAAATTACAATGCATGCAAAAATGTTTGGTTCTCGTCTTTTAATTCAACCATTCTGTTATCTGTTTAAGAACCTGAGTTCTAGCAGCAATTAAGTTAGCTGGATCCCTTTTCATCTGTGCGTATAAATCAGCGCAGTGTGATGTGCCTGTAAATGTAATGGAAAGCATGAGCAATGAACATTTGCGTTTGATATAATGGCAATAAAATTCTTAAATAAGACTTTCATTGGGTTAAGAATTTTCATTGGGCCGAGCAGACAAACCTGATAAAAATATGACGACATTGTCTTTATGAGCCAGTTTATTATCCAGAATACCCAATCTGTGCCAAGGGTCGATATCCCCGTTGGTGAAAATAGTACGAGTTCCTTGATACATCAAACCTCCGAAGTGGATATTCGTTGTTTCAATTCGGTTGTAAAGATACGCAGTGTTGAATCTGCCAAACATCAAAAATCATCAAAAGTTGTACAATAGAATGAAAAATAACATTATTCGCAACATCTCACTCGTCCCCGAAAAGATCTTGGCACATCCTCAGCGAATTGTCCAATGGGAATCCGGACCCAAATGGCTGGTTGTTTGAATTGGAAGTTTGGTAGAATCCATACTCTGTGCAGGTCTGCCATATCCAAGTCCTCATGCCGGAAGAAGTACCTTCGCTGTCCCAGTCTGGAGATGAAAGTTGTTCAACAGTGTCGGTGTACTGATAAGTACTGCACCCTTCCCATCCAAACATCCCATTAATGAACTTGACGAGTTCAGCATAACGCAGAACAGAGGTATCTTCCTTCTTGTAGCCTTTCGGAGGATTTTCGTAGTCTTTCACGAGAACGTCACATAAGAGCTTCAAAGTAAGATTTCCAAGAACAGCTCCTCCGGCAACTTCATGATATTGGGTGACAAATGCAAAATATCCTGCCATGGAACTCATGAAATTGGATTTGTCTAGTTCATTCCATGTTTTCGGTTCTTCGCAAATACTACCGTCATCAAGACAAGGACATTTTGTATATTTTTAATAATCTCAATCAATTTTGAACTGTCGAATGAAATTCAAAATCACAAACTTGAAAGAACTTTGCAGCACACCGCAATCAAAGGCGTCGTCTCCGTTATTGCAAGCATTGTCAATACTTCTACCCAGATACTCAAATGCTTCCTTAATTACCGTACGACATTGTGGATTTGTTTTGGTAATCGCATCCCCAACAACTTCGAAGTACTCTTTTTTGAAAAGCAAGTGCAATTATTAAAATATGTCCCAGTCAGCACTTGGAATTCCGGTATAATTTCATTTTGTACTCTTTGAAGTCAAGTTGTGCTAGTACAGGCGCGGAAGCAGCGACAGCTCCTACGGTCAAGTGCGGGTATTGTACTCGAAACCATGCAGCTACCATTCCAGCATACGAACCTCCAAAAATTACCCACTTTTCGGTTGTCTGCCAACAGTTATCATGTTAATTAATTTTAAACTTTCTCTTACAATTACAATCCATACCATTTATTTAGTAAAATATATATACCAAATCAAAGCGCATTTTGATGTGTTCTGTAAATGTCGCCAGGTCTCTCAAGGCCTGTGGTGTTGTCAAATACCGCAAATTTTCCACGGATGTGTCCCTGTTATTAATCAAAATTCATAAATGATCAAAACCCAAAGTTCAATTATTTGAAACGTGCCAATTGATTTCATTTTCATATTTCATCTCTGGTCCTTACGGAGTGGGTCGACTTTTCCCATAATAACGATGCTCCAAATGAAGGACCAAAGCGCCTAACGCTTCTGCATGAGCAGCCACTGCGCTCTTTTGTACCATCCATGAGCTTGCTGATCCTTCACCTCCAACAATGAGAAATACTGGACCCTTTTCCCTGTGGAAGGCTGAGTTCATAAAAAATCTCTAGAAAATACACAAAAATGTGAAATTATATCGTTAGATTTCTGCAATTCATCAACAATCAATATACAGTAACAACAACGCGAATGTAAATATCCAATCACCCAATGGAAGAGTATTATTTACTATAAAAGTGAAAATGAAAAACCTGTTCCCAAGTTCTCGCTTCCACTGGATTAAAGTGGTCCAATGTCTGATTAAACCAGTACGTATACTTGTCATCTTTATCAATCCGTTCAACATTTCGAAAGAGTTTTCCTTGAAAAAATCTCGTCACTTGTTTGGAAGATGCAACCTGAAGCATGAAACTAATGCAAATCACAAAAAGGAAACCTGAGGAAACAGCCTTCATTTTTTGCAAATTTTTGATGCCTGGATATGATAAACTTTTACATGAGACGATGAAACTACAAAAACACAAAACATAACATTAGGCCGTGTAGGCGTTTATAGCTGCCGAATGTCAACTGTCAACCGATTGCAACCTTCAACTTCAACCTAAGCTAAGAAAAAACTATTTTAGGCAACATTGGCCGGGCCCCTTAAAAGGGACTCTCTAATCCAGCTAATGGCGTGACTTTTATTTTTAGGGTTTTCTTTTGCATGTAGCTTTTGTCTTGTTTATTATTTTACAATAGTTTTACCCATGCACAGGGAATTGAAAGCCGAATGAATGAAGTGAGTAATCAATCAAAACGGACACTTTTAATTAAAGACATTAGACGATGTATTTTCCTGCGTACATTTAACAATTTAAAATGCAATAATGCAGTTACTTTTAATAGGAACAACAGAGCAGAGTTATCAGTTTACGAAAACTTCATAAATTAATATCAGTTTAAAGATCTTTCACATAGCATAATATTAAGTTCAGTACAGTGATTCAATAGTTCACTCTCACTCTGAAAGCCAATGAGTTATCTGTTCCAGTATTTGAATTCGGGCCTCCTTTAATTGCGGAAGGTCACTTGGGGCATCGGGATACATATTGGCACAGTGAGCAGTACCTATGTCGAATAAACATTTTCGCATTAGATCAATTTAGTGTGCAATGTTATATTATATGTATAGATTTATAAATAGACAATAGACGATAGAGAAATGCAAAGCGATAAGTTACCATCAATGAAGATGACAACATTTTCAGAGGAAGTGGCATTTGAAGATGTAATTCCCAAGGCATGCCATGGGTCGATCGATCCATTGACAAAAATAACTCGAGTAACTTTCAGATTCTTTCCTCCGTAGTAAGTGTTAGTCCACTTGATTCCATTCTCAAGCATGGTTTGATTGAAACGAAGTCCATAAACGTCTCGGCATTGTTTAATAGAATAATCAATGGGAAATTCCTTTCCAAATGGCTGGTCTTCTAAATCCGAACTTTGAAAGAACCCGAATTCCGTGCATGTTTGGTAAGTCCATTGCCTTTCTCCAGATGCAGTTTTGCTGTCCCATTTTTCTTGCTGCATTTCTTTTACTGTTTTACTGTACTTGAAGTCCGTGCAGTTCTTCTCAAATGTGGTTAACATGAGATCATTCACCATTGCGAATCTTTCTAGCGCAGTTGTGTCACCTTCTTTACACATGATATCACACAAAGTGTCAATAGAAATATTTGCTGTTTGGGACCCTTCAAAGGCTCTATTGTCTTTATTGTATTGTACAATGTCTTCAAAATTCCCAGCTAGTGCTTCAAAAAAGGATGCAACATCCTTTGAATTTTGACCGTTCAATGGATCGCATAATCTGAGAAGGAACATTGGAAAATTATTTTTTTAAATGGATCAATCTAGAGCATTTAAAGTTCTTTGTCTTTTCCATACTTGAATTTTTGCTGCAGCATCCACCAACCCGTCCGACGTTTGAGTAAACCTTCTGCACTCGTAACGGCTAGTTGTATTTGTTCTAGACATTTCGGACTTGTGCGTTTTATGGAATCGCGAACAACCCCCAGGTATTCTAAACATGTATTTCGAAAAATGAAAATAGTCAGAGACGAAGTCGTAGACTAGTAAATTATTTTTTTGCATACTCCTCCCTGATGATCTGAATCAAACAGCGAAAACGTACCTTTAAAATTAAGTTGAGCCAAAAGTGGAGCCGACGTGGAAACTGCAATGTCAACCAAATGCGGATACTTTGATCTGTACCAAGCAGCTAAGCTTCCAGGATATGATCCACCGAATGCTACCCATTTATTATTCTGTTTTGAAAGAATTAAACGTTGAAATCGTTATTTATTACACCTATCAATCAATGAATCGAATCTGTTAAATAAATAGCTTACAGTAAAGTTGTATTGAGATTTCATAGCTTGAGTGAACACTGCCAAATCTGCTAAAGCTTGCTGACTACTCAAATACCTCAGATTTGCAACAGATAAATCCCTAAACAAGTTAACATTTCATGCCAACATTAGCAAACACTCCATCATCTTTCTATTGTGATGCATAAGTATAAGTATAGTTAATTAAGTTAGTGCATTTGCTGACTCACGCTGTTGGGTGACTTTGCCCATAGAAGCGATGCTCGACTTGAAAACAAAACGCGTTTAGTTTCTGAGCAAATGTAATCCAGGCTCCTTGTGACATCCATTCTGCACTGATTTCTCCTTCACCTCCAATCATCAAGAAGATTGGTCCACCGGGTTTATAGAAAGTATCGTTGATGTAGTATCGCTGTAAATGATTGAACCATTCCGTTTATTCAGTTTGCAATTTTAGAACGTTTGACGGCTTTGCATGCAAATGCAAATTATATTAAATTAGAAGTTGTTAAATAATGTGCAATAACAGATGAAAAATCGGTAATTGATGTAGTTGTTGTGTATTGTGTACCTGTTGCCATTTTCTCAGTTCGGTAGGATCAAAATGATCTAGATTCTGGGAAAACCATAAAGGCTTAACATCGTTTACGGCTGATGTTTGTAAAAGCTCATTATCAGAGAGCGTTTTAATGTCATTGTCTACTCGTTTTTCAATTGTATGAAAGCGGAATCCCTTAAAAAATCTTTCCGATGAATACACATCGAACACACTCAGCAATAGTAACCAGGAAGCAAAAAGAATGAATTTCATTTCTGCTTAGTTTGCCGAACAACAAATTAATGAAATGAACTAATGTAGTTTAAATTCTTAGGTTTAAATAAAGGCAACGAACAACTCTGAATGAACCAGCACCTATCACAGTGCTATATCAGCTGAATATATCGTGGGTCCAGGTTCAGAGTTCTTAAAATCTCCTATGACCCTGAGATAGAGAATCACACGAAAGATTATGATGGTAAAACAGTCGAAACCTCCATGAATTCATATAGGGCAATACTTCGTTTGCTGTTTGATGCTACGCCCAACAATATTATATGTTACGCTGGAAGCCGGACACTGGGCAAATTTTCCATAAAATGGAATGGCATGATGAATGACGAATGATGACTTGATGACAGACTGATATCTGAAGCTGGACATGAACACATTGAACAGTTATCGGTTATCGTATGTAAAAGGATTTGCTAATGCCATGCTAGGACTCTAGGACTAATAATGAAAACGACTATTCTTATTTTTCTTATACATCAATTTTTGCATATTTTTTAGGACGCTCAAACATCTTTCGCTTCGGACTGTTCGAACCTTTAGATTTATACGAAATAATGTTATACTATTTGGTGATTCGATAAAGATGAATTCGCTCACCCGATTGAAGGTGTTAATGGTAACTGGTAACGATAACGTATGTGACTAGTGACCTCTATTTATTACCATATATGAATAGAAAGCAGTCTTCAGTGACACTAGAAAAACTCGACTCGAATCAATCAAACATTTACAATAGACAGTTGATTTATTTTTTCACTTCGTTACAATGTACAATTAGTTGCATCCGCGAAGATCAAAGGCACAGTTTATTCATCAATTTTTTTTAATTCATTGACTTCAGAAAATTACTTGATGATCGATTTATTCACAAAGACGACAAAGAGTATAACCTTTGATTTTACTCTTTGATTTATTCATAGCATTTTAAATCCATTATACTGTTTAAGCCGTAAATCTACACTATGAACGAAAAGCTAAAACCTAAAATGACATTTAAACAGTTTCAAGATACCCCTTCCCTTTTCAAAGACAACAAATTCATTAAACAGCCTGAACATTTAATATTTAATTACTATTTGTATTCCCTAATGGCAAGTTGGTCGACGATCCTGCAAACGTAGAACCTGAATTCATTCCAGCTCCTCCATTGTGACGTCCGCGTCCACCACGCTTACTACGCCGTTTCTGTTGGTTATCTCCATTCTGCTGCGTTGCCGCCTCCGCCCCATTTTCTCCGTCAGTTACTTTTGTTGATGAGACCATTTTAATCAAATCAGACACTGCTTCACCATCCTTTGACGTAGATGCTGGTGCATTGTTTTCATTGTTATGAGAGCCTTGTCCAGTAATCGGATGTTGTTGTTGCTTGGGGGCATTTTTTATTACTTTAACCTTAGTCGAAGGTCCACCTGGATTCGATGACACCAAAGGAATGACCTTGGTGACATTACCAACAGCTTTAGTTCGCCCCTCACGGAAAACCTAAGATAATACAAAAGAAAAAGAAACATTGAGCACGTTGTTTCACACAACTGTAAAGGTAACCTTCAAGTATTATACACAGTTTGGCTCGTACCAGTCGCTGATTAACATTGATATATTCCGGGTGTTTGATGAACTTGAAATGCACCAGAGCTTTGTCACCAGTCCGTAAGCATTCTCGAGACATGCTGACTATCGAAGCTGTTTGTCTGATACTTCCACAGTGTACTGAAAAATAATATTCCATACAAGAAAATAATCTACTGCACTCATTTTTAACTTAAATTGCAACAATTGTTCTTTAGTTCTCTTCTCTCAGACTTATTTAACTCACCCATAGCCTGATAACGAGTACTGATTGTCGTTGGATGATGTAAAACCAAAATTTCCCCTTCGAATTCCCAGCATGCAACAGGATTTAAAGCAGGCGACACTAGTACCATTCCTTTTCTAATCTGGGATCGCTTGATCTACAGTTAACAAAACGAATTAGTAAACCATCGCACATTGCAAGTCAATGTTGTCGATACTATACATTAATTATCAAATAGATTAACCTTCTTAAGAGAAAATGATGCGGTTTGACCTCCTCTGACTTGCTTCACAGGCATACGTTTTCGGTGGATGGATTTAATTGGGATTGGTTGAAAGTGTCCAAGGGGATCAGGTCCCAACATGAGAACATCATTCAAATTAATTGTTCCGCGTAATGTTGTTCCAGACACTACAGTACCAACGCCTGGGACGGAATATGTATCGTCAATTTGAAACTCGGCCGGCTCATGCTCATGGCTTGGTGTTCGGGTTGATAAAAGATTCATGAACATTTTCAAAAGGTCGAGATTTTCCCCTGTCACATTGGAGACTTGAAATACCGGGCATAACCTGTTTAATTAAATCAAGTAACTTTTACTTCAGATACGCTGTGCACATTTAAAATAACCAATATTAGCTTGATGCTGTCATCTTTATCCTGCCTTTCAGAAACGAAGTTAGTAGCTGATACAACCACGTCGTCAGCGGTCTTAACTAACACTGGTACTTTTCTACAGCCTTGTGATTTCAAGATCTTAATCAAAAGCTGCAATGTTTCCTGGAGCACATTGGATGGGCACATGTCAATTTTGGTGACGACGACGAATACAGGAACGCTTAGTGCAAGAGCTAATCCCAAATGCTCCTTTGTCATCCCAACGATTCCAGCATTGGACCCTATCTATTCATCAAATATAAAATAATATAATTTATTGCATTATATCTATATTAGTTTTATCAATTATCACAATATCAGTAATGCTTCGAAGAATTTCAGCAGTTTCTCACCATCAGCATTCCAAAGTGGGGAGCATGTCCAGTCATGCCAAACACCGTCGTTTTTAAATATCGTTCATGCCCGGCTAAATCAATGAAAGTAATAACTTTCGACGACTTTTCACAAATGTGGATCCAGTCTAGTGAGCCATGTTCAGCCTTATTCACTACTTGACCTATTCAAAATGTTAGCATTACAGTTAGTAACCATTTAACTTCATAATTTGTGCATGTGCAGTGAAATTCGTAAATAAATAAGTTCAGAACCTTGATGATCAAATCCTAAGATGTCATTTCCCACAGACGATGTCCGTCCAGATTCCATTTCATGTTTATGACGAAACAGCTTTTGTCGAGCGTAGCCACGTCCATTGTCCAATTCACCGTGAGTCAAAACTCCCAGCAAAGTCGACTTCCCCGCATCGACATTACCGACTACTGCAACCCTGCAGAAGCAACATTAATCACGGTATTGATATAATTGGACGGAAATACTCTGTGTTATTGTTTTCGCCCTTACTTTTGTGAAACCAAAATTAATATTTACTAAAGGATTGGTACCTGATTTCAGTAAAATCCCTTTCTGGAGCTTGCCTTCGTACCAAATATTGAGCAGATATCAAACCATTTTCGAAAGTCTTTTTTCGCAGTTCAACGCAAGCTGAACCAATAGATTCAGCAATGGACTGTAGCGTTGCAAATGCAGCATCAAAATCATCACGAGGAAGCCCGATATGCTCATCTATTCATGAGAACAATCAACGTTGTAATTCGCTTCATTCTTTTCCTATTCACTAATTCTCGATATTACTGTTCCTATAAATTAAAAACTTGGAATTGTAATGTACCTTCTACCGATTCTCCCAAACTAAATATCGTTTCACCGTTCCCTTGCTCTATTCGTTTATTGATGAGGTTAGTCAACTGCTCAAATTCCTCTTCATTTGGACTAACCAGAGCAGCCTGCAAATCACAAATCAATGCTTAAAAGTTTTCGATTAATATTATTAAAATGCGTAGTCCATCTAAGTGATCTAAGCAATAATTTACATTGTTTATGCGAATTACCTTCCCCAAAATCCCAGTTATGGGAATACTTGGAGTATCTCCAACTGGAGACAGAACTTTGCTTGTATCAAGAACGGCAGCCATAATGCACTATATAATGACTATAAAATACAAATTACAATAAATCGAACTCTCAAAGACGACTGACTGGAGCTTTCACTTTCTCCAATATGCTTATGCACACACGCACGATAAATTCAAAACGTTGTTAAAAGCACAAATTAAATGCACCAAAGGAAATAATCGTTTTCACTTATTACAATTACAATTCAATATTTTCAAAGCAAACTATCCTTTGTTTGGACCTAATGTTGAGAATTATAACTTGGTTGTTAAATGCAGATGATCAGGAGAAAGAAAATACCTTCAAAACCCTATTTCTAACTATATAATTTTTTTAGAAAAGTATTGCTTTCTATATTAGAACAAAGCCACGTAAAGGAATTAGGATAACAGAGCCATATGTTAATCGCAATTGAGACAGAGTATGATTTGACTTCATGAGGATGAAGAAACTTTCTATTATCGCTCGAGATGTACTTTCGACTCCTGATCTTGAGGTAAACATATGAGATTTGGATTGATTAAACTCAAACCACAATTTTCGTCAAGTATCCTCCTGTAGATGAAATAAACTTCACTATACTTGAATAACTTCCTTAAATTCAGAACTCGAAATATGAAAACGTTTTCAAATCAAAAATTGTATTATGAAATTGACAGTCAACATTGCAAAAGATGAACATTTTGTGCAGGTGGAAACCTATATGGTGTGTCCTGTCCGTGTCCATCTGTAATCTGCGGCATTCAAATGTTGCCTCAATAAAACGTTACATCGTAAACGTGACGCGTCCAGTCAAGTCCAGGCCAGAGTGTGTCCACGTCCACCATGGACCAGTCCACCGTCAACCCATCATCCCAGGCCAGCCCAGCAAAGTCCAAAAAACGATTACGATTACGATTTACGATGCATTATGCAAACGGAAGGAAAAGAGATGATGATGATGATATTGATATGATGATGACGTTCATGCACTGTACATCTACGACAAAATTCCAAATAACGTTTTAGAACAAAGAAAAAATCCTAATTAACATGATTGATTGGCTGATACATAAGTACAATAAATCAATAAATAATTTTACGAATACGGTTTTTGAGTACGTTGTACCCTTGTACCTTGTACGTGTCTTTTACGTCTTATCATTACTGGACATTGCACGTATATTCATGTTATGATAGGAAAACGACTTGGGAGTTGGGAAGTGGGAAAGTTGGATTGTAATTGTATAGGAATTCACAATTATACAGACAACGAACTGTAAGACAACTAACTGCCACATATTGACTTATTATCACTACCAGGTTTAGTTTTCGGCGTCAATCCAAGCGCACCCAACCCACAAGAGTTTATGGGATTCATTACATTCATTCCTTTCTACATTCCTTGTTGATTGATAGCGTCTACTGTCCGAGTACACATCTTACGCATGAATACTTAAGCGGTGTAAGATACGTAAGCAAAAATTAATAATTCAGTTAGTACAACTGTCAGAAGAAAATGCATTACGTTAACCGTTAACATTAGCAGATTGGCACGCGTATAGGTTCGCCGCTGTATTACTAATAAGCTGAAAGGCGCAAGCTAGTATGTTTCCTGTTCCTCTCTGGATACTAGAATGGCAAAGCATTTCTTAACACGTAGATTTAGTTGGCAGTATTTCATTATTGGCTTTCGTTTTTATCCATTTTCTTAATTTATTGTCGGTAGTTTTTCGCAATTTTTCGAACACTATCGTCGTCGTATCGCCACTGTTACGAGGAAGTGCAAATGCGGGGTCAGTCCCCGGTAGCATAGCGGGCCCAATCGACTTTGAACGATGTACATTTTAATTACTAATTTGGGATTTTAAAAGATTTTTAAAAGAATCCCTGTGTCTGTTTCTACTGACGAATCGAACGTCCGTTTTCTAAGCATGGGACCATTCTTTCTTTCAAACCATTATTTTAACTTTCTAACCATAAAACAAAAACCATTCTTTCAATTGAACACCGTGAAACGGAAATAATAAGCTTTGATGGAATTATACATGAGTTGTATGTAAGTTGTACAGTTGAGACGTTCGTATGTCGCTTGTCACTTTAATTGTCTTTCCATTATGTGATTTAGTAATCGGAAAAATTTTTTTTAATGTATTAAGCAAAAAAAGGGGAAGCATTGAAGGGACGGAATTGTTTCATGCGGGGGCCGAAAGTACGGCGCGTTGCTTTCAGTTTTCTTCAGTCATACATTGTGCTGATTTGCTGACAATGATTGCAATCGGTATCGGATGCTTGATGCTTGATGCTGATGCTTTATTATTATTACAATTATGACGTGAATTGAAGATGATGAATAATGATGACGACTGATGAGATTGATGAAAAATGACTGATGAAATAGTACATATAATGTTAATTAATAATGTATCCATAATTTCCATAATAGACAAATAGCATTACATCTCTGACATCGAAAAAACGACGGAGGGGCCCTTCGCCCTTCTTTCCTCCTAAGATTCTTCCGGGCGGGCGTTCCTTCCTCTTAAGATTCGGGCGGGCGAGAGGTCCTTCCTCCTAACCGGGCGGATTTTGATGAGCGGAATGGGCTAAAAGTAAACCCGCAAAGGGCTTTGTGCTACCTTTCCGTCTCTTTCCGCCCGATTTCCTATTTTTTGCGATTGTTTTCGCCGTTTTTTGCACTTTTCCCACCGTTTTTGCGCTTTCCCCGTCGGTATTTTTGCTTTCCTCGCCCTTCGCTCTTGCCTTCCTTTCTCCTAAGCGACCGGCCAACGGCCCTTCCTTCCTCCTAAGCGTTTGCCTACTGTCTCTTCCTTCCTCCTAAGTCCTAAAGCTAATTAAAATTAAAGTCATAATTTCGATGTCATGCAGTCCTACGTCAGATCAGTGCAGACCCGGCGGGTCTGCACTCTGCATCATTGAAATATTTTCGACATGGAATTGCGACTGCGACTGAAAAATAATAACTTTTTGTAGTAATCATAGAAGTGGAGTAACGGAGTAGATCAAGGATTAGATTTGTACTATTATATTATGTACATATAATAAAAATAATATAATAATACTATTTGTACTACTACTAGGATTAGGTTATCTTATAAAGACAAGTTGTTAACACTTTGGATTTAATTACAATTGGGATTGAAGAAAGAGGATTTGATTTTGCATTTAATTTTATATGTACAAGTGCATCAGCCACCTCTGAGAATTGAATCGTACCGGAGAGGACCTCTTTTGGGACTTTGGGCGACGAATGCAATGTTCAGCATGGGTTTCGCTCTTTCGCTATTACTTTGACTTGACTTGACTCTTTTGCCAAACATTTTCCCTTTAGTACCGTACTATTGCATTGCCTTTTTGTAGTGGGAAATTGAACGTCACATTTTGTGCTGCTAGTTAGTGCTTTGCTTTACTGCAGAGAGGAGGAGGATTTTTTGGAGGATATCATCGCGAGTTGAGCAAAAGTGGAAAGTTCTCTCGCCTTCTTTGCATTACAACAGTCACATTTCGTCCTCGTCACATCGTTGTAGTTGACTCGTCATCGTCATCGTCACTCTGTGTAGTTCGTATTATTGTTCATTCTATTGTCGTCCTTTAGCACTGTTGTACAGACGAGTCATTGTAGTCCCATTTTATATTTCAAAGGTCTACACTTTTGTAGGTGACTCTACTAATTTAATAACAATTCGATTGAGGATAAAACAGTTTTGATTTGTTTCACATAACAACGCGTAGGATAAAGGTTCTTTGTCCTTGTCTCCCCTTCTGTGGCCTTATTTTGCCCAAGTGACTTAAAATTATTAGTTGTAGAGAATAAAAATAAGTTAACCCATTTTTGCAGCCATCTTAAACAAAAGAGAAATCGACATCAAGTCCAGTCAAGTACGTAAGTTCCAGATTAAGTCTTTATGAATAATCGTTTCATGTTATCTTTTATTGCTATAAGATTATGGAAAGTGTAGGTTCAAGTGTTGTAATTTCCAGTCGGATTGATTGCGTTTATGTCGCAATCACAGTTCATGATTTAGCTAGTGTTTTATCTTGTTTTTGATATGAATTTGTATGGTTTTACGTAAAAATGACAAATTGTAGTGTTGAATGTTGAAATGACTGGGATCATTGGATTCATGACGTCTTAGATTGGTAGAATGCGCAGTATAATGGTATTGGTTATTTATTTACGTACCCTGCCTGGGTACTGGTATATCCTTGTATAGAGTAGATTATTCTGATTCTAATAAAATGTTTATTAATTTCTGTTATTCAGGTCTCACTAATGTGACCCTTTGAGGTGAATTGTCCACGTCATGGGTGTTAACCCTAAGTCCACCCCTACAACTGATTGCACACATACTTCCAAAGGTGTAAGTTCCTCTGGAATTCGAAAAGCTTTGCATAAAGGGGACTTGAAGCCTTACTGCTCAGCAAAGCCTTGTAAAACTAATACCAGTTTTGAGGAGGGACAGCTTCAAAACAATCTCACTTCGGTATGTTTTTATGTTGGCAGTAACAATATTAGTCATATATTTTGTCTAGCTGTTATCCATTTTTTACTAACTGTGAATTGATTTCTATTTCTATGTAGAACTGGTTTTGCCTTCAGTGTGGTAATGTTGGTTGTGGAGACGACAATGCTCAAGGTGGAGATGCTCATGCCCACTTTACTTTACCGCGGTCTGACTGTCACTCATTGTGTATTATCTTGAGTGAAACTTCCAAATGCTGGTAAGTTTAATTCTGTTTTAGACCTTGAAAAGTGTCACGACTATACTATTTGTCGTACGTCGTACGATCGTACCCCGTCGTGCTCAACTGCTCGTTTAATATAAGTAAAGGTGTAATTCATGGAAATTCATTTGTAAATATGTCTATACTTTAGGTGCTTCCTCTGCAATTCGGAAGTCGACTGTAAGAATCCTTACTTGAAAGACACTTTGAATTTAGTCAAGAAGGTGAAGTCTAGGATAAAATTTAGTACTCCAGTGAAAAAAGCTATTGTACTTCCGGCTCCTACTCCTGCTATTCCGTTGCCACCACCACAACCACCATCAAATCCTCCAAAGCATTTTGAGAAACAGAAGTCCAATAACAAAAATAAAGTTNAGAAGCCCAATAACAAAAATAAAGTTGCAATGAATCCTGATTGGCCTTTGGTAAAAACAATAGAAAAAATGAATATGTACTCAATTGAAATTGAAAGTCAAAACACGTTAGTATTCGCTTATGTACAACATGTATTTTTATTTTCATTTTTCAGGGGTTAGATAATTTGGGGAATACCTGTTTTATGAACTCCACTTTGCAATGTTTGTCGCGCACAAAAAGTTTAATTCCTCATTTGGAATTGTACGGAAGTGGTAATACATTGCACATTGAGGTGTCTGCCGGATAACTCTAAGCTCGAGGTGTTGGAAATTTTTAAGCGAAATGATGAAGACGACAATCCCAATCTCTCTTTTAATTGGCCGTCCTCACCCACTGCCACCACTTTCATGACCGCCTCCAAAATTTATGACTGTGCTCCAGATAAGGAAACGAAACCGAGTCTGTCATTTTCTACAGATGTAGAAGATGAAAAAACGTCTTCCCCAAGCCCTTCTTCCGAAATCGACAGTCTCTTAGATGTTGCGGCAGGTCCATCAAAGGTGCCCAAATTGGAGTCACAAATTAACGTTGAAGAAGAACTAAAGAAACCTTTGAAACTGATGTTAGTCATTCCGAAAGAGTCAATGACAGGAAAGTTGAAGCAAACGTTTATGTCTATTACGCGACATCCAGATACGGTTCATGAACCCATTTCGTGCGATTACGGATATCGGACTTGCAGCTTTCGACCGTCTGGCGTCCATACCGCATTAGGTAGACACTTTCGACCTGGTCAACAACATGATTCCCACGAACTCTTGAGATCGGTTATTGATATGCTGAAAAAGGATGTTATTAAGGTAAGGACTGCTAAATAATCTATTTTTGAGACGGCTAAACTATAAATCGTGTATGGTTTGTAGTAATGATAGTTGTTTAATTTAGAGCTTTCGTCTGGCTATTATGGGACATTACGGAGTCCCGAAAGACGCTGGCAAAAACTGTGACCCTAAGATAGTTGAACTGGTATAAGCATTATAAACTTGTGAGAATTCTCAATGAACTTGAATGGTGACTTTTAACATTAACATTTGTGTTTTATTTCTAGTTGAAACAATGGGATAGAAAAATTTATCATCATACATATGTGGATAAATTGTTTGGAGGTGCACTAGTGACGACATACACTTGTCTACAATGCAATTCTAGTAGGAGATCACATGAAGAGTTCTTAGACCTGAGTTTACCAATACGATTAGTAAGTCAGCTTGAAACGTTGAAACGAAACCTTGAAACGGTTTGGCAATTACAAGTTTTCGCGCATAGGCTGGTAATAATCTAATATATAATATATTGTGATTCACTTTAGGCAAAATATAATCCCAAAGGTGTACAAGCCACCAGGAATAATTATTCATTATTTGATGACGACAGCACAACTGTGATAAATCGTAAGTACGATTTGTATGATATATACATATACATTGGCTGGCAAGATATTTTATTGTGGTGGTTATTTATTTAACTCTTCTTGGTTAATATTCTAGTTCTTAATCATTTTGTTTTTTTTTCTAGGAACGGTTGACGAGTGCCTTCGTTCTCTGGTCGAACCGGAGATGCTCACAGGTTCAAATGAGGTTGAGTGCGAAACCTGCCACAAAATAAACTTGGAGAAAATACGGCAGGGTGCCAGTATAGAAGATGTGTTTCCGGAAACAGTTTCTAAGACCTCGCCAGCAAAATCACAGAAGGATAATGATTGGAACACTGCCAAATCAACAGCAACTAAACAGGAACAGGTTTCGAAACCGAACAAGAAAGAAAAGCGAATGGCTCGTCGAAAAACGAAAGCTGCAGCCGCTAAATTAAATGAAGACTCCATTGAAGGTCAACCCACCCTCTCAATTGTTGAAGATCACTTCAAAGTCGATTGCAACGGAGCTAAAAGTCACAATACAAGTGAGGATGACACAAAGTCAAGTAAAAGTGGAAGCTTAGACGATTATGTTGTTATTGACAGTGTATGTGGCGGCGATACTGAAATGAAAATGTCCGCATCAAAGAGAAAGTATGAAGAAATGGAGCGTGAAGCGGATGAGGACGATGAGGACGGCGATGATTTGACAGTATTGCTTCACGTGGGTCCTAGAAAGGATGAACCTCCCTGTGAAGATGTCTGTGACGGCATTCAAGGGCCTATCTTGTCCAAAGGCTTATCCGAATCTCTGCAAAATCTTAATTTGAATGCGAATTTGGATATGGATATTGATAATCTCGAAATTGATAAAGGGGAAGAGATTTTTGAAGATGATGATCTGGATATGCCAGCTGTCGACGGGGTGGTTAATACATCTGATATTGAAGATAACTGCGTCCCTCCATTGGATTTGGGGTTTGCCGAAGAAAAGGAAACAATGTGTTCAGCGGCTGTGAATCGTGATGAGGGGTACTCTGAAGGCGAGAATTCCTCCTTTGGAAAGGATTCTGCTTCTGTCTCTGCATCATCAAGTCGCAATTCCATATCGGAAAATGACAACACGTCCAATGAAGCCACGGAAAAGGATGACTCTGCTAATAAGCCAAAACCAATTCCTACGACGAAGTGCCCCTGTAACCGACAGCAGATGATTTCTAAGCCACCTGAATTGTTGACCATTCACCTCAAGCGATTTCAAATGTCCACTCGGGGGCACGCTTCAAAAGTTTCTGAACAGGTCGACTTTCCGATTATCTTAGACTTGACGTCTTATTGCTCAGATGCTTTGGAAGGAAACGAAAAGTCGACTGTATTCGATGAGGACAACCAAGTGATATATTCTCTCTATGGAATTGTAGAGCATAGTGGAAGCTTGAATTGGGGGCACTATGTGGCTTATATTAGAGTTATCGATGACAAAGAACCACTGGGTTGTAACAACAGATTAGCCGACAAATGGTTCCATGTTAGTGATTCTCATGTCAGCGAATCGTCAGAGCGCTCTGTCCTTAGCAGGGAGCCGTATCTCTTGTTTTATGAACGTATTCGTGGACAAGAGAAACGAATTCGAATGGCTGCACCACAGAAACAGTCTTTTGGCGTTGATACCTCTGAGGACGATTCAGGTTGGAATGACAATGGAACGACGGTCACTCCAGGTCCGGATTATAGTCCAATTGAAGATAACACAGCAACCGTGTCCAGCAGTTCGGACTATACTGCTAATTCTGGTTGGGCAGATTGGGATAATAAAGGTTATGTTCATGCAATGCTTTCGGGAACTTTTGGTAACTTCGGCACCGTTGGTGACTTCGAATGTTCTCCTGAGGCTACTGAAGTTACGACAATCACGAGTGCTACCGAGACCGACCCATATGTGGATTTCTTGAACACTCTGCCAGAGACTTTTGAGCCTAGACTTTTGAACAGTCCAACGGAAAATACGATTTTTACAGATGCATCGGAATACACGCCCACGCCTATCAATTTAAATACTGACGAAAATGAATGTCAAATTCCAGTAATTTCTTCAGCGGGAGATGAAAACGTGTTCCTTGATAAAACTCTGACTGATTCTTCTGAAACTACTGCACACGATGCTATGAATTAAACGCTTCGTGTCCGTGAGTAAATCGCATCTTAATCTTACATAAGTCTTAGTTACATAAATTACGAGATAACGAGATATATATTGTGGATGGACACATAATGAATTTTGTGAGTGAAAAGGGTGATCAATCAAAATAACTGGTAGTATAGCAGTCGGTCGCTGAACGTACTCGAGTGTTTTTGGATTGTTGATGAAATTGATGATGTTGTGATTGTTATAAGTAGTAATTTTGATGTTCAGTGAGTTTTTGTGAAATGTGATGTTAATTGTCAATTGTCATACATATTAAATTAATTACCATAATAATGTGATGGTCGGTTCGATAGCAATTAACTACGAAAGCAGAACTGCAGGAGGTGTGCAAAGCTATTAGTTTACTTTAATTTGCAAATTCTCATTAATATTCCTGCGCACTTTGAATATAATTTCATAGCAGGCATATGTCACTGTCATGACAGGTTTGTGAATTAGTGAGTTGTGTCTTAAACAATTCCTTCGTTATTATTATGAACATTTAATATTAGCACAAGAAACTATGATCATAGGTCAATTTATTGTCAGAAAAACTGTTAACGTAAAATTAATTATATTACATCATGAGAGTAGTAAACGTTTGCTGGTTCCATTGACCAAACATATAGTATATGTTTTGAGTTCACAAGGTTTATGTATTTTAATTGTGTCTCAAAAGTCTCAATACACTTTGTGCTTGGTTTTCAGTGTCTTATATTATCTGTATGAACCAATAATCAATAATGTCACGCTATCGAAAATTGAAATCTTAATTGGCAGACTGGCACCTAAACACTATATTAAGTTTATTTATAAGTCAATTTGTTGTGAATTTCGGTATACCTCCAAGATGTTATACTCGTATTCTATGCAATAGCATATTAGGTTTATTTCTAAACGAATTAAAATTCAAATCAGTTCGTGTGTTCAACCAGTCGAATTTGTTAAGTCTGCTGTGCTCGGTTACACCTAACCAATGCTATGTCGACACAAATAATACACATGAATAAATCAACTAAGAATTGAACAACAAACAACATTCACATTATTCACAACGTTTCTAAAAGTCAGTTCTTTTCTTTATTGAGTAAACAGCTAGCACCTTCACTTTTCGCTCGTAGCGTTATAAAGTTATAATAAATCATAAAATCATCATTCAGAATACACTTGCATTTCTAGGAATATTGTAGTCTTCGTAGTTCAATAAAATTAATTTATAGTTGCACATTTGAAATGTCATAATTTATAATTCAATAGAACATAATTTAATTTGATTTTAGAAATCAATTACATTAGATTCAACTCCCTATTTCATAAAGAAAGACTTCTCAAGATCGCTGCTGCACTTGTCGACTTAGGAAACTTTAATGAGCATCGTACACACTGTACGCTAATTTATAAAATGTCGTTCAATTTCAATTAAAATATCATTAGTTAAACATTAGGGTCGAGACCGCAGGGTCGTTTCAAAAAGTTTACGTTTTGATGAGTCCATTTCGTTGCAACTGGAAATCACAAGAAAATAGTAACGTTTAAATTTAATTATGCAACGTTACATCCAACTTACTTAGGAAATGTAAATAAACTTACTCCATTTGTGTCCCAATATGACTGGACACGCTCCGTGAAGCATTCTAGAATCCACTTGTCCGTTTTTGAGCGAAGTGTACCACAAAACTGCGGAACCTTTTACTGGAATGACATGAGTTCCGATAACGGGAAACGCAGTCAGTCCACCTTTCTGTACCTCGTTCAACTGAAATCAATATGGAAAATTAATAAGCTTAAATGTTGAGCATAAGGAATAAAAAACGTTGTGAAAAACCATTCTATAATCTAATATCTAATACGTAATCAAAGATTTAGATAATCTTTGATACTTAATAATTAAGGGAAATTAAAAAGAATACAAAATCTTAAGCAATCAACTCACGTAGATCAAAAACGTGGTTATACGGTCTCCTTTAATCATTACTGTGGGATCGTTTGGATTTCCAACTGTAATTGTTTCAAAGATTAGTTATTAAGTTTGCATGTGAGATAGAATTCAACGAACGTTTAGTGGGCAAGTAGGCATAAACAATAGAAGTGTTTGAGAACGAACCTCCCAATGAGTCAAAATGAGTAGATACATGACCTCCGAACGCATACGATCTGTGAATATAAAGAAATAATTTATATTAAGATACCCAGTTTCACTTTCTCTTCACATTTAACATGTAATGAGGTTAGCCTTACGCAATCTGAAGTGCTTCTGAAGCAGCCATTCCTCGAACATTGAGATTTGTGATTAATTCAATCCGTCTTGCTAACGGGGTGTTAGGAATGTGAGCATCTTCAAGCCAAGCGTATGTAGCTGTGCGTGGGGTAGTGTACGGACCAGTTGGTGGGGGAGCCCTTTGCAAAGTTGGCATTGCAGTTTTTCTCAAGTCTGCAATCCAAGTGTCCGTAATCACGTCGTACATTTGCAATAGTAACGGATCTTTGCTCAGGAGTTCCATTTTAAGAGGATTGATGGCGAAGTAAGGATTTCTTTTATGATCGTACCAGCATTTCAAACTCGTTCGCTCGGATTCCGGCTGAATGAATATTTACATGCATCAAGTTAAGTTGGTATTTTACTTTTTAATAAGCTACAAAATGGTTCAACTATGAAGACATTGTGTTAAGGAAACTACCTGGAAAATGGCTCCATTACACAATGACAGGAAATTGTAGTGACCACTTTCTGGAGCATCAGATTCTCGTTCACCATAGTATTCCAATGTCTTCATTTCCTTCATGCTAGTAAGATTTTCTCGATTTCCTCCAATACGACGATTAAACACGTACAAATGATTCATATGACTGTTCTTTTCAAAATCTCTGTCGTGCTATGAATTCAAATTGCATAAAATTATTAGCGAGCTTTGAATTAATCAGCACATCAAATTTTGCTTATCAATTTGGAGTAACGACAACATATAATGTATAATGCAGCATTTGTAAATCTTACTCTATCAATATTATGCTTGTATGTGTTCGCCACTTCGAATGCACTGACGCTTGTGTCATTTTGCTTAATTCTCGTTTCCGTGAGCCTGAGCCATTGCATAGCTAAGGTATAATATTCGTTTTTGGCAGCATAATCCGCAATTCCAAAGACTTGTGGCGTAGTCAGTCCAATGGTCGTGGGGATCCCTTGAATGTTTCCGGATGCAAACTACAAGTTAAACAGACGTACAATAATAAGTTACCGTTAAATTGGCGAATGAACTTGAATGTCTGCCAGAAGACTCAGAACATTGGTAAAATTATTGCTAGGCTAAAATTACCATGTTCAAATCCAAGTCGTACACGTAATGAAGTCGAAGAATGGCATCCATGGCTTCTTGATGATCCTTGTCTCCTGGCCAGTTGAAAAGCCCAGCAAGCTTCGTTACCTTTTCACCAAGCTCTGCAATAATGCATTCATTTCATAAGATGTTATTACTTAACCAATAATTCATACGCTCGTCTCAACTGACACATTACGTTGCAAAAAAGAACTCACTGCTTTCAAACCCTCCTTGAACATGAGACACAAATCTGCTAAAGTCAACGGCAAATCTTCGAATCATGCGGTACGCAATGAGAGGATGTGCAGCAGCCTGTGCCGCTTTTTGCCATGGATCAGCGTCCTCGGGTAAATGACTCGTTCCCAACATTGAACTGTCTTCGTATTCCTTCATGTACCTGTTCAACAGAGCATCGCCATTGCATTACATTGCCATCATCCGTCATACATCATCCAATAAGGACACAATAATGTGCAAAGTGCAATGTGTACAACTACCGAATGCAAAAACTCATTCCCAGAATTTCATCCTAAGTTTAACAAGTAAAGAACAGAGAACTGTTTAAAAAAACTCACGCTTTTGCAAGTCGTAGCCTTTCTTCCAAGTGTTTCGTGTATTCGCCAACGTTTTTGTATACGTCCATTTCAGTTCTCGCCAAATACGTTAAATATGTTGATGATAAGGCTGAAAATGATAACAAATTGCGCTATAAATTGCATTTTGTCAATCATCATCTACCGATTTTGTCATGAACTCACCATAAGGGAACGGTTGACTTGGTGGCTCTTTTCCCATTGGACCTGGACCCCGACCACTTGTTGTTTCATTTTGTTCTTGTTGACAATTAACTGTACTGGCAAAACTAAGAATCAAGCACGCGAATAACGCGGCTTCCGTTCTAATCTTCATGGTTAAGGGATTAAACTGCACTATTCCAAGTTAGATCTGCAATCAGAATAAAAAATGCTATTGGATTAAACAGTTTAATCAGCTATGAAGAAGACGAATACTAACTCAACGTTACACGTTATTGTAAGGATAGTGTAGTTTCAATTGTAGTGTAACGTTATTGTAAAGTGTAAATGTAAATATCTTATTGAATCGTGAATTGAATCGTCTGCAACAATTGAATGTGAAACGCGTGTGGTTTCTAACTTTGTGAATAGGATTGGAGCGCTACACAGCCAACTCCACACAGTTTCACGTCCAAGGGGACACTGACGAAAAACTACTGCAGATTCGAATGGGTAAAGCTCATTTTAAATAGAAAGTTGTCGAAAGTTTGCTCGAAAGATTCATCGCAAAGCTTGACTCAAAAGTCTATAAAAAAAAGCCCAAAAGCATCCCGTATGAAAACAACTGCATTAAATTAAAAGTACACACTGCAGCGTAAATTGACCTAATTTGTGAATTCAATGAGAATTTCGGAACGCGATGCAAGTGCAATGTTAAATACAAAAGTTAATAACTTTTCTACATTTTTACGTATCAAAAGACCTTGCTCAACAATGGATGAAATCGGCCTGAAAGTTTTAGAAAATTATTTCACAATACCAGTATGAAATCAAGAAGTTCGGCGATTTACCGATTATTACCTAATAAAATTCGGGAAGATGAAATAAAAGTAGTAAACAATGAACTTTTTATATACTGCTGAAATGAAGCGTTGAAGTGTATTGTTGTATGAAACTGACGCAGTGGTGAGTTTCAACTGCGCTTCAAAGTTGGATGAAAGTGTCGAGTCCTTGAGCACGAACACTAAAACGGTGTGTTCTGCACTGCTAACCACAATATAAAAAGCTCATATATAAAAAATGACTTTAGTAATTTTAACTGCCTCCTTATTCCTTATAGCTTTAAGCCTATTGACAACACTGACGCTTGTTTTGTGGTACCCCAGCAGGGACTTCCATTTTTGTCCTTCCTTCCTTCAAAACTCACCAAAGCCATTACCACAAAACGCCTCTCGGGGTAATATGTTCTTTGTAAATGTGGTCAAGTCAAGTGCAATGCAATGGTAATTGGTACATGGGGAACGGTCAAGATGGTAATAATAGATTTACCTAGAATTGCTTTAAAATGAGTGGATTTACTATGTCATGTCAGGAAGGTAGGATTACTGTGACCTGGTTATGCCAACAACGCTCATCACTTTGCTGTAATATTCTCTCATAATTTCATACCTACACGCACTTAAATGTGTACTTTGTGTGAGACAAATCCAAAAGAACTCAACACAAATGATTTAACAAATTAAGGAAAATGTCATTATTTTGTATGCATTTGAAAGCTGTTCGTTCGCTAAGCCGCTTATTGAGAAAAAGTCCTAATGTCAGTATATGGAATCATGGGATGGGAACTAGGAAGTTATCTTGAACCGTAAATATAACAATGTGTATTACAACAAAACAACAATGCTTATAAAATTACAGTGCTCAAATAACCTGAGCGTCACAACACAAGTCACAAAGTCACAATCCAACAGCTAATGTACAGTACATAGTTGAACGACAAAAGCATGACACACCTTTCGTGAAATGCAGCATGCAATTCACTTTGACATTTCATTCATGTTCACTTGTTCACACGTCATAGCCTATTAGCGTAAAAATGACATTAAAAACTGAAACTAGTAAAATGTCAAAGACATTCCTAAATATTCTAAATGTAACGTAACGAGCATGATATATTCATACCGTCCACCGCTTGAAATTGAAATGATTGTTCTACTTGATATTCATGGTCATGCGTCCACTTTACATGAATAGCACATTCAAGCTAGAAAATCTCAGTGCGTAATTGCCTCATTGGCGAATAACAATGATTAGAAAAACGTTGCATCTTTCCTCTGTGTCCAAACAATGATGACAAAAGAAATCGTTTTTGGATACGTACAATGAAATTGCAAAAACTCGATCAAATGGACAGATTATAGTTTAGAATCACAGACTGTTAGCTTAACTTTGAGGTATTGTGGTGTTACTTACAGATTACGATGGCGGTCCAGAGTTCACGAGCAATCCAAATTGGCACTAATGGAACAACAAAGTCAACAAACTAATATAATGCAAAGTCTGATACCGAAGACATTGAAACTGAAAAATATAAAATAATAATAAATTACTGATGCATTTTATGTATTGAGAGCGAAAGCGGCTGTGTTGATGCCGCACACAACGAAGTCTATGAAGTGAATCTGCTGGAGCATTACGCTGGAGAAGAGCATCTTTCAATGTCCTACCTATGCCAGCAACATTGCTGCTTTCTGCATGGACAAAAAACGGCTTTAGAACAGGTTTCCGTTCGTAATAATGACCTGGTGACCATGAAGGGTTTTTGACTTTGCACACTTCGCACTACAATCATCCCTAGGCAAAAGCAAGGCAAGGTAGAAGCAATACCAATGCCTTGCAATAATGCAGAGATTGCCTAAATGTGAGTGTTGTACGAATGTTATGCTTTTGTGAAGAGTATACTACGGCAGGTGAGAACGAAAGTGAATCTGATTCAAGTATGAACGTCTGAAGATTCCTCAAAACTTCTGAGAATACTCCATACATGTTATATGCTTTGCATTTGCCTTCTACGTCATTTTTTCCATTAACCATTTGTACATTAATTTGCACATTATTCATGCTGGACTAAGCAAAAAGGCACCTGTTCATTGTTGCTTTACTGCGTACGGTGCAAAGTACAAAGAACCATTTTGTCAACGTCACGTCAAGTCAAATGATACTAATGATAATGATACAACCGTGACAAAAGTGTAATGAATGCATGCAAAATTCCGAATAATTTGCTATACTTTAATCATTTTAATTGAAAACATCGTGTGCATTTTTGTTGAATTCCAAGCATCCTAAACATAGGTATAACTAAACGTTATTTATTCGGTGTTATTTTTGCGGTATAAAATTTTTATAAAAGCTTGTGTTAGTGTCGCATTCGCTATCATTTATGCTATTAAAAGTATTTAAATGGTGACTTCGGCTGTGTTCACCCCAACCACGTTGGATGGTCCGGACTGCAAAATCATAAAAAAAGAAAAAAAAACTGCAATAAACATAAACAATTACAGTGTTATATTATAAACAAACCAAACTTCGTCACCTGATGTGATTGAGTGAAACCATGTTATTTTTTATAGTTTGTAAATAATGCTCATCAACGTGCAACTCACTCTGATATTGTTGTACAACGCTTCAACGCAATAGTACACGATAGCTTCCTGGAGAGTACTGTATCTGATGCTAATTAATGTTCCTGGCGATGCTCCGATGTTACGAACAATTACCCTTGTCATATTAGTTGAGCCGATAAAGTTATTTATTTGCGGGGCCATGAAAATGTCGAAGCCAGTAGCTATAAAACATTTATCAAAATTCTGTATTGATTACAAGGCACGAAATCGATTTTGAATCAAGCTACTTCGATTTTAGCTACTACGTTATTGGTAACATAGTAGCTGAAATCGAAGTACCTTGTTTTGTATGAAAACATATCTGAATCGGATTCTTCGAGAATAATTAACTCACGCGAATCCTCCAAGCCCATGAGCTTCGGAGATGTGAATGTGAACTGTATATTAAACCCAGATTGTACTGTTACGTTAAAATCCATAATTCGATATGGCTTTCCCTACGATAGCACAAAATTATCATTCATAATATGCTTTTAGTCTCAAACATGTCCATCTAATAACTAAAATCATGTATTTGCATACCAATGGAAAAGAATCAGCATTTACAACTCGAATCATTTGTGCCATTTCGGTTGATTTTGTGATATTCTGAGAAGGGATGATAGCTCGACAACCCACGCTTTGAGACTCTTCACAACCAATATTCATTTGATCAATCGGTAGTAAGCTATCAAGCTCATTTGTTTTGATATATTCATCCGTTTGCCTTCCAGTTTCTCCTGAATGTTGAACATGCACCGAAATCGCATATTCCCCATCTGTAGGTGGAATAAAGACACCGGAATAAATTCCTGTCCAAGTGAATAATGTCTGGCATACTCAAGCCATCATCTTTTAAACTGATTGTCCAGTTGCCTCCAGTTTCTTTGTTGTGGAATTGTGCAACAACGGAATGCAAATTCAATAGTGGGTGTCCATTTTTAGATACCTGTTGCATTAATTAGGAAACAAGATAGTATAAAACATAAATAATCCGTACAGGTTTAACTCGTATAAGTACAACTACCAACTACCACCGATAAACAACCTAAAGTAGACTAAAGTACAACTATAACCCCATACTTTAGCAAATACAGCAAATGGCACCAATTTAGATCCCAGCGCACCCATGTCAACCCTATTGTTGTAAGCAGATGTAAAGATGTCAATGGAGCATTCAGCATCATCCTTTTTCTGTGGTTCTGGTCGACGGTATATGATTTCAAAGTGTGTTTTTGGAGGAGAAACAATTGGTTCTAGAACAGATTTGAAATCCTCTGTAGTTCGAATTACCTCCCAGATACTTCTGTGTCCACAGAAGTAGTTTTGGGGATTTGGAGCTCCGTCATTATGAATCCTTTTATCACAGAATTCTGTTACGGACTCCAACCCTGTTTAAACATATTTATGTTATTTTGTTCACAAAAACTTCATTAAGTTTGCTGCCTTGAATGAAAGTCTGAAATGTGTTAATTAAAGTAGAAAGTTACAGTGAAAATGCATCAAAGAAGAATTGGCAGTATTATCTAAAGATGGACGAAATCGACATGTTTTAGTTTCACCTAAACTACCCCAAGGTTCACATTCTTGTTCAAATCTAAGAACAAAGTGATTCATGAATGTAAAATTCTGTTCACAATGAATAATTATTACGGCAACTACTGAATGAAATCTCGAAAAATACCAACCTGTCTTTGTATGACCCATTCAATTCTGTGTTATTACAACCCGTAAATCGCCATAATGACTTATTCATAAACGGCTTGCTATAGTATAATGGAAATCTCATATCACTTGGATACCCGGTTTCAGGCCACGTTCCAAATCGAAAACGAGCCCATAAGTTTAGTAGAGCTTTCCCTGCAATTATTTACAAAATGTCCAATGATCTTATGAAGTTATTAATGTAAAGTTAGCTTTAATGTATAGACGCTTTATCTTTGAATTAATTATATTTGATTACAAGGTAAACCGTAGCGCCCTTCGTCAGTTGAATTGAAAAAACTCAATGGCAAGTGAATAGAAGCACCAGGGCTCCCGCATGCATTCGGGTTCTCTACTCGGGGAAAGTCCCATTCGTCAGAAACGCGAATATCCGAATCCGATCCATTATTCAACAGGAGAGACCTGAAATAAACCCAATGAAATGCATTCAATTCACGGTATTGTCTGGATCTAATATAATAACAATAACATCCTTTAATGAATCAGCAAACTTACTCAAATCCGGTGGTGTTGTAATTACGAGATTCTGCATGCAATTGAATTATAGCATTCTGGATGAAAAATGTACCCTTTGTTGCTGAATGCAGCCTTTTGGAAAAGACTTCGATGGTGTACTGTAGAAAAGTTAAATGTTCATATGAACATTCTATTGCAATTTAAAAATTAGTTATTGGATGGAAAGCTACTCACTTTAATATTCTGAATTAGTGATAACGGTGAACTAGAGAGACTAGAATATTTGGAATCAGTACTGTGTTCTAAAGTTATGACTACACTGTAAGCACCGTTTTTACTCAATGTTAATGAACTAACTTGTACACTTAAAAATACAACTAATACTGCTACTAAAATATGTTTCAGGAAATAAGATTTCTTCATAGTTGAAGCAAAATGGATAATTACAGTCTGTTTCAGTTTACTTTCTTTGTGAAAATTCATTATGAATCTGAATGCGCTCTTGACAATTGCTTAAATAGTTTGATGAGGGTCATTGTCATTGCATTCGAATAAATCTTCCACAGAGTCGCATCTCATCTGTTTATTTGAACTGAATCATGTTTTGTAAACATTCGGATTGATCGGAAAATTACGCAGTTCCGTTGCAGTAATTGGTTATTGACTTATTTGAACACTGAAGTCTATGTAATGTCTAAAGCAGAAGTTGTTGTTATGTTTTTGGTTCAACAAACCATGAATCAATGAGTCTGCGCATTCTACGATTTTTCTGATATGAAATGAAGTGATAAACTTTATATTGTTGATTAAACGTTATCTCTTACACGTTTCATCGTTTCATGATAGTTAGTAATACGTTTTAAATCTCTACTACACAGAATCAATGGAAGGTTTTTTCTCGTATCCTCTGGTGGACTGATTTGTGTGTAATATTGTTGATTCGATTTTATAAAAACAGTGAAGATGTAATAAAATGCGATTTATTATTTTTTTTTGGTTTTTCTTTTTGCGATGATAAATACGTTAAATCGTGACCCAATGCCAATAATGTACAATGTGAATTTTTTCAAGTTAACGCTATACAGTATTACTTGCGATTCGTGGCCTGTTTACGAAATACAAGTAAATAACTGTTGAAATAATCACAATTAGTAGTCCACCACCAAATACTGATAGGGAAATGTAGCCGACGGGCCTTTGAATCCAATTTTTCGAAGGTTCTTCAGTAGTCGTTGGTTGTGTCGAAAGTGTTGATGTCTCAGGACCTTTTGATGTTGTAGTAGTAGGCGTCGTCGTCGGAGTCGTAGGAGGGGGTCGACGTGTAGTAGTTGTGGTGGACTCGGGAGTCGCAGAAGCCGTGGATGCTATTGGCATATTAATGAAGATTGATAAATTGCACATTAAAAGTTACGGGCATTTTGAGAGTTCAAGTCGTTTTACGATTAACGGAAGGTGTTCATACATGAAGGCGAGGAAGTCGTTGTTTCATCATCTGTCGTTGTTGGGATTTCTGTCGACGAGGTTGGTGGCTCTGGAGTTGTAGTTGTGGGAACGAATTTTCTTAAGTGTACCCCAACTATGTTCGATGCTGACGAAAACGGCTGCATTCAAATGAGTCAAATCAGTTGATAATTTAATTTCGTATTTCCCAATGCACCAGGTTAAAATAGGAGTTAATCAGTTAATGCTCACCCCATATTGTGGAGTCGATAATGAACGAATGCCGAAGTACAAAATACGCTCTGTGTCGAATTTGAAGCTGAAGGATTCTCGAGTTCCTGGATCGTTCGGATTACGGATTGCATATGGTTCGCCACTCTCAAAACTTGTTGCGAATGAATCGAAATCCTCCTTCAAGCGAATATCATATTCTTGTGACTTAACTATATAGTAAGTTAGTAAGGGATTGAAAATGACCTTTTAGTTCCAGTTATGTTATAATTATTTTTAATACTACTGTTAGTTGTGTTCACAAAGCATGCTACATCTTACCGATTCCCAAATTGGGGCTATACATAGCAGGTGCCGTCCACTCCATTACACCCTCGAAGTTGTCAAGTGCGGTGATCTTGAAATCCATAATACGGAATGGCGTCGTCTGCAGAATATATGAATATACCAATATTAACCAGTAACCACCATCGTATTAATTGAATCCATTAAATCCATACATTAACATTGCATATTAATTGTATTATAGAAAACGTAAACAACGACACCTGATATGAATTGCGGTTAAGGAATTCAATGGTGTTTCCAAGCTCTATGACTTTCTCGAAACTGAAGTCTAGAGATTTTGTTCGACATCCCAAATAATCAGTTCCACAACCAATCAATTTTTGGTCTTTAGGCACCAACCTCTCAAAGTTGTGTACAGTGGAGAAACTGACAGGCTCTGGCTCTGGATTCGGATCTACAAAATCTACATGCTTGTAGAGAACAGTAATTGACATTTTGTAAAGACCATCAGTAGCAGTACGAGGCACAAACGTTCCAGAAAAAACACCATCATTCTTAATAATATCCGGAACCCCAAGACCGTCGTCCAGAAGTGGAATAGTGGTGAAGACGGTATTGTCATGAAGTCTAATAGTAGCATTGATCCAGATGAAGCCCAATGTTTCGTTATTTAACGGAATTCCATCGTGCTCTAACTGTGCGCGATTACAGACACGGACCGTTTATATTATTGGAAATCAACGGTTTCAATATCAATAAAATGACTCATTACCTTCACATAAATTCCAAAAGGTGTGTTTACAGGTGATGTAGCCTTGGCCTTTTCAAAATCAACCACGTTATTAATAGCAGTTGTAGAGACGGTTGCTGTTACTTCATCTGCACGGTAATTATTCGTAGAATGGTCATTACTTTCTCCTAACTCACCATAAACTAACATAAAAGCGTAGCAATATCTAGGTGGACTTAGACGTTCACACCGGACAGTGGCACGCCATTCTTCGATATCAGCCTATGCAATTGTTCAACAGCCTTAATTAAGATTCTATTTTATGATGTAAAAATATCATTAGTGTACCTTAGATTCACGTAAATTAGCAAGAACTCCCGAGTAGACCAGTCGCTTTTTCATTTCATCATCAGAATCGTCCCAATCGTATGTTTCATGAAGTTCGACTCTGTTGCTTCGCCCACTTCTCGGGTCTCGTCGTGCTATGCTGGGAATAGAACCGCTTTCGAGTGTTTCGACGGGCACTATGTGAAAGTGCAATTTCGTCACTCCTGCTGTGTACAACTGAATTTTTGATTTCGGGAGAAGTTGTCCTTTGAATAGCTTCATAAACAGTATAAAAGAACTTTCATCACAATGATTGTTTTGTATTCTAAAATTGAATCATTTGCATACGAAGTGAACGGTTAACTTACGACGCGATATTGCTTATTGGAAGTTGGA